>JAVKPL010002944.1:0-18793 GCA_032173675.1 Gastrolobium villosum
TTATGGCTTGCAAGTCGCAGACGTCCGATCTAAAAATGTTAATTCCTTTTTCGAAGGTTCATTTCTTTAGCGATCGTGACATACATGTCGGAATCAAAAACAGCTGCTCATTTATTCATAATAAGACTTGTTACAAATCCGAGCTTTTCAGCCCGCTTATTTGCTTTAAAATCAATTCAAGTACATTCCGAGCTCCATGGCTCGTTTTATTTGTGGACTAGAGTCTAGTACTTACGAAGACACTACCTAACTGTAATAGGTTTTCAGCTTGTCAGCATTCCACGTTCTTTTTACTGGCTTCTTTGATAGTGTTTCCAGAGTGTAGGCTCCCTTTCCGAGGTTGTCCTTGACCCTGTAAGGGCCTTCCCAATTTGCTGCGAGCTTACCATCTTTGGCATTCTTGTTGCCGATGTCGGCTCTTCTCAGGACTAGGTCGCCACTCTGAAATGACCGAGGTCTTACTTTCTTATTAAACCTAGCCGTAACTAGGCGCTTGGCCATCATGTTTTTGTATCTGGCGTTCTCCCTGCATTCGTCCAACAGGTCGAGCTCAATTAGCAGTGCTTCATCATTTTGTCCCTCAGTGCCTTGCAGTCTTTGGGCCCTTCTCCAGGACGGTTCTCCGATCTCAACCGGAATCATTGCTTCGCAACCGTATGTTAGCCTGAAAGGGGTTTCTTCTGTTGCGGATTGAACACTGGTTCTGTACCCCCATAGGACTAGGTGTAATTGCTGTACCCAGTTTCCTTTGGCCTCGTCAAGCCTTTTCTTGAGTCCGTTGATTATTACCTTGTTGGCAGACTCGGCTTGTCCGTTGGTCTGGGGATGCTCTACTGAGGCGAAACGGTGTTTTATTTTGAAGTCGGACATGAGTTCTTGGAACTTCTTGTCAATGAATTGAGTTCCGTTGTCGGTTACAATTTCTGCAGGGATTCCAAACCGACTTACCAGGTTCCTTTCGAAGAAGCGTCGTATCCTGGCCGAGGTGATGGTGGCCAGTCACATATTCAACTTCGTTTTTGTCGAGGCACTTCAACATGGGTGCATAGAAACCCTTTTTGTAGAGCTGACCTTCTACTATGGTGAAGCAGGCCGAGTTCCTGACCAGCTTTTTTGCCTCTTTAGAATCATCTGGCAGGATTCCTTTTTCAAGGTAAGCCACGATTGGTCTCCTCCAATCCTCAGAGTCAGTAGTTATCACTAGGACGCATGTTGGTTCCAAAATGCTTTGCTGAATGACGGTGCGGTGGTTGCCGGGTCCTTTTGAGCTTGCTAGTTTAGACAGGATGTCGGCCCTGCTATTCTCATTTCGAGGGATGTATTGGATCATTACCTCGTCGAACTCGGCAAACAATTCCTTAACCCTTTGGAGGTACTTCATCATGAGAGGGCCCTTGGCTTGGTACTTTCCCTCGACTTGGGAAGTGACGACTTGAGAATCGCTCATGATTTTGATTCTTTTTGCTCCGTGCTCTCTCACCTGCATAATCCCAGCGATAACCGCCTCATACTCTGCTTGGTTGTTTGAGGTCGGAAATGCCAGGTGGAGCGAATGCTCGATTGATACTCCTTCCGGGCTTTCGATGATCACTCCCGCGCCGCTTCCTTTAGAATTTGAGGATCCGTCTACATACACGGTCCAGATATCCTCTTCCGACTTCTCCTGTTCGTTGCCCGGGGTGAGCTCCAAGATGAAGTCGGCAAGTGCCTGTGACTTTATTGCTGGTCGAGGTTCGTACATTAAATCAAACTCGGATAGCTCGACAGCCCAATTAATCATCCTTCCAGCCAGGTCGGGCTTATGTAGTATATGCCTGATAGGCTGGTTTGTCCGCACTATGATCCGGTGGCTTTGGAAGTAAGGTCGGAGCCTTCTTGCCGTTGTCAGTAAAGCGAATGCCACTTTTTCTAGCTTCTGGTATCGGAGTTCTGGTCCCTGCAGTGTACGTCCAACGAAGTAGATTGGGTGCTGGTGATTGTCCATTTCCCGGACTAAGACGGCACTGATAGCTTCCTCACCCACAGACAGGTACAGGACCAGCGTCTCTCCGGGCTCTGGCTTTGTTAGAACGGGAGGGGTAGCCAAGCAAACTTTGATGTTGTCGAATGCCTTTTGGCACTCTTCTCCCCAACCAAATTCCGCCTCCTTCTTGAGGAGCTTGAAGAACGGCAGTGCCTTCTCGGCTGATTTTGGTAGGAATCTGGTCAAGGCGGCAAGGCGGCCTGTGAGTTGCTGGACCTCCCTTTTAGTTTGTGGCTGCTTCATTTCCAATACAGCCCTGCATTTGTCGGGGTTTGCCTCGATTCCTCGGTTTGTAAGCATGAACCCCAAGAATTTCCCAGCTGGTACTCCGAATGCGCATTTGGCTGGGTTCAGCCTGATCTTCCGAGCTCTTAATTGCTCGAAAGTTTCTCCGAGGTCAGCGATGTGCGCCGATGTGCTTATTGACTTGACGATCATATCGTCAATGTAAACCTCCAGGTTTCTTCCGATCTGAGTCTGGAAGACTCGGTTCATCATCCTTTGATAAGTGGCCCCAGCATTTTTGAGGCCAAATGGCATAACATTATAACAGAAATTTCCTTTTTCCGAAATAAAAGCCGTCTTATCATGGTCATCCTGGTGAAGGGGAATTTGATTATACCCTGAGTACGCGTCCATAAATGAAAGCAACTGGAAGCCGGATGAGTTGTCCACTAGTTGGTCGATATTGGGCAAAGGGTAGGAATCCTTTGGGCAAACCTTGTTCAGGTCTGTGTAGTCGACACAAATTCTCCATTTTCCGCTAGGTTTCTTAACCATTACTACATTTGACAGCCAGGTGGTGTACTGTATTTCACGAATGAATCCCGCCTCCAAGAGCTCGTCCACATGTTCGTTTAGAGCCTGGCGTCTGTCTACCCCAATCTTTCTCTTCTTTTGGGATACCGGCTTTGCTCCCGGATACATCGATAGCCTGTGGCAGCAAAAGGCTGGGTCAATCCCAGGAATCTCGGAGGCCTTCCAAGCAAATACGTCGGAATTGGTCTTTAGGAATTCTACGAGCTCGTGCTGAAACTCTAACTCCAGAGACTTTCCGACCTTGGTGTAGCCTTGGCCATCACCGCGGATCTCGACTTCTTGTAGTTCGCCCTCGGGTTGTGGTCGAGGCGATTGAAGCTCCTCTCGCATGTCGAGCTCGACTAGGTTGACCTCTCTGCTGGACGGTCTGAGGACTCGGTGGCTTGATCCTTCCCCCCTTGTCCGAGGAGGAGATGCCGGATCCCCATGGTGGGACCGAATTGTCTCATAATAGCACTCCCTTGACTCTCTTTGATCTCCAGGAATTGTGATTATTTCAAGGTTGTGTCCTGGCATTTTCATGAGTTGGTGCTTGGTGGATATCATCATGTCCCACTCGTGAATAGTGGGACGTCCAATGATTACGTTATAAGAGGAGGAGGTGTCCACTACCACAAACCGAACTCTCTCTGAACGGAAGGAATCCTTCGTCCCGAGGGTCAGTTTGAGGTCGATATAGCCTTTTGGTGGGGATGCGTATCCGTTGAAGCCCAGAAGCTCGGTGACGCATGGCTTTAGGTCCTTTTCATCCAAATTCATCCTCTTGAAGGCGTCCCAGAGGAGTATATCTACACAGCTTCCGTGGTCCAGGAAGATCCTCCTGACTCGACAATTGACTAGCACACCAGTGACCACCAATCCGTCAGTATGTCCTGGCACGACCTTTGCCAGCTCTGCTCTGGTGAAGTATATCGGAGGGGGTTCGGGTCCATCGAAGTCTGGCTTAAAAGATGGCCGGTCTCTAATGGACATGACCTCTTTTAAGTATTTCCTTCGGGCGTTCGCCGAGTCTCCTCCGCCACCCAATCCTCCGCTGATCACGTTGCATTCAAATTCTGCTTCAGGAAAAGTCTCCATTCTGTCGTCGACTTCCTTGCCCTTGGCATTGCGGTCTGGCCTCTGGTCTCTTTTGTCTCCGCGCCTCGGACTTCGGCTTCGGCTTCGGCTTCGGCTTTTCTGTCTGGGTTTGTTGTTCTTCTTGCCTTGCGTACGAATTATGTACTGTTTTAACTTTCCTTCTCTGACGTGTTTCTCAATTGCGTCTCGAAGGTCCCAGCAGTCATCCGTGATGTGGCCGTTTTGGTCGTGGAAGGCGCAATATTTGCTCTTGTCCAATCCGCTTTTCGCCCTAAGGGGGCGAGGTCGGTCGACGTTTCTCATCTCGGTCTGGGCTACTTCTCGCCAGATCCTGGATCTGGGCACGTTTAGTGGTGTGTATTCCTCAAACTTCGTTCTGGGAGAACGATCTTCCGTCTTCTTCTCGCGACTGTCGTTCCCTTTTTTGGACCCTTTGTGGTCCCGATCTCTGCCGTTTTTCTTATTTGGGCTTCTTCTGGACGGGCTCCGCCCACGAGAGTCGACGAATGCCTGCTGCATATCCTCCACGTCAATGTATTTGTCGGACCTGCGACGGAATTCTTCAAGGTCGTTGACCGGGTTCTTGTAAATTGACCTTGCGAGGGGGGAGTCGCCATCTAATCCAGAGATGATTAGATGAAGATGCACAGCTTCAGTGAGACCACGGACCTTCAGTGCTGCATCTTTGAACCTATCAAGGTATTTCCTTAATGATTCATTGTCTTTCTGACGAATTCTTCCCAGCGCGTAGGCCGGCATGGGATGCACCTTGCTGGTTGCGAAATTTAAGCGAAAAGTTCGCGCTAAATCTTCGAACGAGTCAATTGAGTTTTTGGGCAACCTGGTGATCCAGGTCATTGCTTGTCCCGTTAGAGTTGTTGCGAAAATTCTGGCCTTGATGGGTCCTGTAATCCCATTGAACAGCATTTCGGTTTTGAAAGCCTCCAGGTGGGCTTCTGGGTCCTGGCTCCCATCATAGGGAGGTATTCTAGTGGTTTTGAACCTTGGGGGGATGGCCAGGTTCATTAATCTCTCTGTAAACGGGCTATCATTAGCCTCATCGTCGTTCAAATAGTTTTGGTTTTGGTTGTTGACGGCGATGTTCTGGCCTCCTACCTCTTGCTGATTGCCGAGGTGTTGAGACAGGGTTTCCAGGATGTTGACCTCAGGAGCGGACGTGTTATGAGGTTGGGAGGTTCCATTACCAGCAGCGGCGTTTCCACCCGAGTTTTGGTGCTGGTTCCCTCCGTCCTGAGCCTGTGGCCCGCTTCCGGTTCCCCTTTGAGCAGTCCGATTTCGTAGTTCGGCCTCCAGCGTGGCCATTCTCTCAGCATCTAGTCGTTGTTGTGTCAAGAATCGGTTTTCCATTTCCTGCATCCGCTGGAGGATTGCTCCCATCGCCATCGAAGTTACATTCGGTGGCTCGGGTTGACGATTCACAGTCGTCGTGCTTCCAACCGGTGGTCTAGGAGGTGGCCTCTGTGGTCCGACCTCTTCGACTTGTACTTCCACCAGAACCGGGTTAGCTGAGGCCTGGAGCTGCTCCAAACCAGACATTTGGGAAGGCCCCTGAGCGTTGCCCGACGTGGATCTTGTGTTGGTCATGGTATTATGGGAATCGAAATTTACCGAGTTCCCACAGACGGCGCCAATGTTAGGTCCGAGGTAGACCTTATTGCTATACCGGATGGTATGCGCTCAGAGATGTATATGCCCAACTTACTAGGCTATATGCCGAGTTCCCAATCACTGCGCACCAGCAATAGGCTTTATAACCAGGGGGTGTTGTGTGTGCACAATGAGTGGAATAAGCTAGGCGATTCAGAGGTGTGTACCTGAGATGTTTAGGTACTTATTTATAGAGGTACCTGGCTCGGCTGCTGAGCTCCGTTGTTGAGATCGAGTCCGATTTGGTCGGCCTCAACGGGCAGATATGGGTCAGTTAGGATCTGGCCATATCCCTCATCCGAGATATTCTCGGAGGGCGGTTGGCTGAGGTCCATCCGTAAAGCATCAAATAGAAAAAATCACCACAGGCATAAACTATGCATCTGCTGGTTCTGGCATTCTACAAGAAACCAACAACGTAAATGTCATTCTATTATTTACAAGTTCATTATCTCTGATGTTCTTTGAATAGGATTGTCTATGATGTCATACATTGTTTGCACTCTTTGCAGTATACTTTGACTCTTGACACCCAAATAAAGTTCCTCCAGAGAACTATTGAGAATTATTTGGCAAAGCTGTTCAATGATCAAGAAAAACTGGAGAGGCATCTATCTGAATCCTTGTTTTTTGTCTCTACGGGGGTGAATGACTACATCCATAATAGTACCTTCGTCGGCACTAAAAAATTTGCTTCATGCCTGCTAAAAGAATTCTCCCTACGCTTGCAGGTATGTGACATATAGAATAAACTTTTATTTTTAATTCAATGACATCTGTTTTTATGCAATTGCAATTGTGCACTAACAGACCTTGTAATTTGCAATTACATGATTGCAAAGACACAAATGTTCATCCTTTTGTCCAGAGAAATATTAGATCGAACAGCATTAAACATAGAAGATAGTTTTTCTGAAACTCATTATTATGATATTAGCAATCCATATATTTGAGCAATCACCATATTGATTTACAGAATCTAATGCCAGAATATCTGTCATATTTTGTTATCATACTTGACAAGAAAAGGGACATTGACATAATAAGCATGTCATGTATCACCCTGTGTCTACCCAGATGATATATCTACAATAATATCACAAACTCCGCAAATTTCCTTCATTTGTTTAATCCTTTGTTTCTGGCAGAGAATGCATAGCCTAGGAGCAAGAAAATTTTTCGTGAACAATATTCCTCCAGCAGGGTGCTTTCCATCAAGAGCTGTCTACACAAGACCAAGAGGAAAATGTGTTGAGAAGATAAATAAAGGGATCTCCTTTTACAATAGGAGGTTGCCTGAAGTACTCCATGAGCTGCAGTCTAAGCTTCCTGGCTTTGTCTTTGTACATGCAGATCTCTACAAGTTACTTATGGAGCTAAGGGAAAATGGATATAAATATGGTAGAAAGAAAATCATATTGTTACACAAACAGTAACTTGAAAAGCTTGTGGTGGCTCACTTGAATAACTGCTTTCTTTTGCAGGGATAGTGGAAACATGGAAACCTTGCTGCCCCAATACCATTTATGGTGATCTCAAATGCCATCCCAATGCTGTTCCTTGTGCAGACAGAGACACTTATCTTTTCTTCGATGGACACCCTACTCAGATCTCAAACCAAATATATGCAAGGCTTTGCTTCAATGAGTCAACTATTTGCAAGCCTTCGGGGCTAAAACTGTTCCGGGAAGCCTAGTTCTAGGATGCAATGTGTCAACTATATGTACACATCATCAAAATAAATTGCATCCAAAAAAATAAAGTAATTCCCCATCTCTTGCTTTAACAATTTAACAATAACAACAAAATACAAAGCTAATGTTCTGAGAAATTAACCATCGAAATATGAATGTTTCAACATCATTTATATGAGCCTTCTAAATTACATTACAAATGTTATTAAGGTCTGAATCGATGTCATAACCATGCCATATCTGTGCTTCTCACATAATCAAGGCATTTTATATCCAGCATGGATAAATTAATAATAATCAGTTTCAATATATAAGAACTAAATTAAAAATGAAAGTAAAACTCATTAATAAACATTTATGTTAACAAAAGGAAAGAAAAAAAAAAAAGTAAACTAAAACTTATTTATGAACATGGTGGTAGATGTAAAATTAACCATGAATGACTCTATAGTATTACTATTAGTAGGTGATTGACTCTAAGAGGATCAGCATCCTCTTCATTACTTACCACTTACCATTCAGACACCCTGACTTTGATTGGTGGATATAATAACTACAAAGCTTAATCACTTTTCAGCATAACCCTGCTCCACCACTCCCTTAAGAGTTTTGTTTTTTTTTGGAGATATTCCACTCCATTACGATTTAAGTAGGTGCTTTATAGACCAAAGACCAACAAGTCCACCACACTCTTCAGTCTTCAATTCATTACCACTTGACATTCAGACACCCTAGCTAGCAATCCAGCAGCATATTGAAGCAAAGCAAACATGTCGAATGTTCACATTCTGGTATTCCCATACCCAGCACAAGGGCACATGCTCCCACTCCTCGACCTCACCCACCACTTAGCACTTAAAGGCTTAACCATCACCATCATCATCACCCCGAAAAACCTTAACCTCCTAAACCCTCTCTTATCCACACACCCAAACACCATTCAAACTCTCATCCTCCCATTCCCCACCCACCCAAACATCCCCCCGGGTGCAGAAAACATCCGTGAGGTTGGCAACACTGGAAACATCCCCTTCATGAACGCCCTCTCCAAACTCCAAAACCCCATAATCCAATGGTTGGCCTCCCACCCTAACCCCCCTGTGGCTCTCATCTCCGATTTCTTCCTCGGCTGGACCAACCGAATCGGCATCCCCAGGCTCGCGTTTTACTCCTCCGGCGCCTTCTTAACCGCCATCAGCAACCGCTGCTGGCGGAATCCACGGTGGTTTCAGTCGCAGGCGGTGGTTGAGTTCGCCAGAATCCCCGGAAATCCGTCGTTTAGGGGGGAGCATCTTCCCTCCTTGATCCTCCGCTACAGGGAATCGAACCCGGAATCGGAGTTCGTGAGGGAGTGCTTCGCCGCCAACGCCGCCAGCTGGGGCACCGTCTTCAACACCTTCCGCGCGTTGGAGGGTCCGTATTTGGATCATATTCGGGCCGAATTGGGCCACCCGAGGGTTTTCGCTGTTGGCCCGTTAGGCTCTAATCGGGTCGAACCCGACCCGGATGGAGGATCCGACGTGATTCGGTGGCTGGATGGGTGGGAGGAAGAGGGTTCGGTGTTGTATGTGTGCTTTGGGAGTCAGAAGCTGCTGAGGAAGGAGCAGATGGAGGCGTTGGCGTTCGGGTTGGAGAGATCCGGAACCCGATTCGTTTGGGTGGTGAAGGCGCCGTCTACGGCGGAGCTGGTTGAAGAAGGGTACGGCTTGCTTCCTGAAGGGTTTGAGGATCGGGTTTCGGGTCGGGGCCTTGTGGTGAGGGGTTGGGCTCCGCAAGTGGCGATATTGGGTCACCGGGTCGTGGGCGGGTTTTTGAGTCACTGTGGGTGGAACTCGGTGCTGGAAGCGGTGGTTGCCGGTGTTGCGATTCTGGGCTGGCCCATGGAGGCTGATCAGTTCGTTAACGCGAGGCTTTTGGTGGAGGACGTGCAGATGGCGGTGAGGGTGTGCGAGGGGGCGGATTCTGTGCCCGACCCGGATGAGTTGGGTCGGGTCATATCAGGGTCTATGAGTGGGGATAGTCCTCAAAAGAGAAGAGCCATGTTGATGAGAGAGGAAGCTGTTAGGGCTGTAAGTGATAATGGGGATTCCTCCAAAGAGTTGGATGAGCTTGTGGAAGCATTGAAGAAGCTTGGTGTCAAAGAAGGATGATTGGTGAGTTTGAACATTCTTTTTTAGTCTATTACAATTAGCGCAATCAATACCTCATGAAAAAGTCTTACGTTTTACAGAGATATGAATTGATGGGCTCAACCAATATAAAAAATCAAAAAACAAAATAAACAAACCGCAGCTTTTAATGCTGGACGGATGTTTTTCCTTGCCGATATTAATAACAAGTTGCTTCTTCATGTAATAATTTTCCCATGCAATATACAAGGTTTCTATTGTCATCGTGTCCCTTGTTTAATTAAAGGTTTTATAAGAGTTATCCGGTAGAAAAAGAAATTGTGTAATGTTATAGAGATTTATTTTGTGTGTCTTCATTTTTATTTATTTTTTTTGTTTTAAAAAGTATGGGCCCCATAAAATATTATGTGTGTAGGAAACTTTGTTATGTCATATTAAAGGAAACGAAAATCCTTTAATTAAAGGGGAAGAGAAAGGGAAATACAAGTGTTATGTAACATTAAAAATCACCACTTTCCTACCGACTCAATATAGTGTGGGATCCACTTCAATTTTTTTGCTTTTTTTTATACAATAGGGCCCACAGTATTTTTGTATATGTAACATGACACAAATAGTGTCATGTTACATGACAAACGATTATCCCTTAATTAAAAATACCTCCATTTTTAATTATTTAAATTTTTTGACTATATCACGAAACATAACATCAATTTATCTTTATTTAACTGTTGAATGTATTTCATATATGAGTATAGACCATACACTGAAGTATATTTCGTGGCTTGAAGCCAATCCTACGTTTCATGTGTTTTTACTCGAATATAAATCTTGATATTCGAGTATAACATTAATTACTCGAGTATTACATTAAATACCTGAATATATTTTGTCCCTCTATTTGATGTTTTGTCCCTTAAAGTGTTGGACTATGCACAAAACAAAAAAATTGAGGTAATTAATTATAGGGTTTTATAATTCATAATGTTATATGATAAGAAAATTCTTATGACATATAAGTAAAAAGTCATGTGAGATCTATATATCAGAAAAAGTTATATACAAGACCTATGTCAGCACGAAAATTAAAGAATATATAGGAAAATTATTTTTCTTAAATTACATGAGAACTACAAAACCCTTAGGTAGTGTTTGGTAGGAGAGTTCACAAAAGATACCCATGCATTTGACTTTAGTATTCTGTGTAGTCCATGTTTTGTACAGGGTATTCAAATATTTTCCCAACAAACTTATTTGCTTAGCCTTTGAAAAATGTTTGTAAAATGGGATAAAAAACATTGTTCTCAAATACCACTTCTAGCCTTATAACTCGGGGGAAATCCATACAATTGATACATGTATCAATTGTGTGGTTAGCCTTACCACAATGTCTACACATCTTCGTGCCTCGTCCATAGCTCATAGACTAAGGTCTTGGTTTTCCTTTTTCTACAAAGAACTTTCTGTCACCATTTGAAGTGTTAGGAGAAATACGAGATAATAAAGAAAACTCACTTTGTTGTCCTGATAGACGCTGTCTTTATTGTTGAACTATCAAAGAAAAGGATCTAGTGATATGGGGAAGCGGATCAAGCATCATTACTTGGGAGCGGACATGAGCATATTGTTCATTCAATCCTTTAAGATACCTCATTGTTTGATCTTGATCTCTATGTCTCCTTACCATTTCAATCAAACCACAACTACAAGGTATAACACCTCGGAAAATTAAATGTGAATTTATGTGATAAAATATGGGTTTAAAAGGGAAGGATTAGTGAAAATCCGTGAATTAGGGCCAAAATGGGCTTAAAGGGCAAAATGGTAAATTGCCAAGAACGTGAACCGAGGCATGAAAAATGGAGTTAGAGATTTAATATGACAAAAATAATGCTGGAAATGGAATCAGGGCGGAAAATTGAGTGAATAGGCAAATTTGTGAAAAAGTGATGAATAGTGACTTTTTAAGTGTTAAATACTGCGGTACGAGTGTACCGATAAGTGTGAAATTTTTATGAGAATTTTGAGGAAAGAAAAATATGACATGGACTGGAAAAATATGTAGATTAAGAATATATGATCATAATTTTTATCGGAGTTGAAGTTAGATCGCGTGTGGGACCCGTGTGACCGGAGTCACTTAGCCTCCCACCCTTTTCTCCTTCTCTTTCCTTCCTTTTCTTCTCTTCTTACGTGCGCCCTCCCTGTGTGTGAAGAACCATAGAGCAAATTCTTCTCCTCCTCACCATTTTCTCTATTCTTCACCAAATCACTTGATTTTGGTGTTGAAATCTATTGTAAACGACCTTCCAAAGCCATTGGTAACACTTAGAAGCCATGAAATCATCTCCTTGGGGCGAAAATGGACAAACTCAGATCCGACCCCTTTGGTGTTCTTGGAGTTTTTGGAGTTTTTGGATCTCTTTTGGATTGATGGAGCCTTGGTGGTGTTCCTACACTTGATGGTGAGTATATTTGTGGTATTTTTATGGTTGGATTCATAGATCTAGGAATTTATGCTTTAAACCTTTGATTTTAGATGTGTGATGATAGAGAGCTCAAATGGAAAAATGCTATTAGATGAAAATGCCTTAGAATGATGCATGAAAGATAAAAATGCTATGATAAATTTTGGTGAAAAAGTTGGGTTTTTAACTAAGGAAAAATTGTGGAAATTCCATGAAAAGTGGTATGTGGTGAAATTGAATAATTGAATAATGGACCATTGGTATAGGTTGATAATGAGATTACATGATTAGTATGAGTATTAAAATGAATTGAAAACCTTGTAGAACCAATCTTTGAGGAATTCGAACCATAGGGTGGTTTGGAGGAAAAATGATGTAAAGGTTGTGAATTTGATGGAAAATGATATAAATATGATGTTTAATTGGATAATGGTATAGTGTGGTATAGTGGAATGAGAAGAAAGAATGTGTGATTCATGATGTATGTGGTAATTTGAGTTATAAAAGAGATTAAAGTTAAATGAATGAGTATTTGAGATAAATGATTGAATTGTAAATGATTTGATAATCATGTTGTGGATTATCTAGGTTGCCTCTCTTGGACGCTTTGGAAGCGGGTAAGCTTGGAGCTTACGTTTGGAGCATGGGCTCGGTATTGAGGTAACCTTTGGAACTGGGGTTTAGCCCTTGTGTGCTCCACCACACCTAGTGGGAGGTTGTGGTTGGATTATGTGTTTATGGCATGGTGTGATTGTGTGCTTGTATGCATATTGCTTGGATTTCATGAAAAATTGTTTGGTCACTGGCCAGTTGACGTGTGTTGGGTTTGGACATCCGCTGGATCATTTCGATGGCGGAATACCAGTTGGAATGCCATGGGGTCGACTCATGGGAGCGACACCAGGATGAGCCAAACGGGGGACATCCGCCGGATAGGTCTCATGAGGAGTTCCGGTTGGGTTGGCCATGGAGTTTTCTCAACCATGGGAGAAGCTCTAGGATTGTCTCGGGAGTTATATGATGGAGCCTTGAACATAAATCCATGCGTGGATGTTCTTGGGTTGTCTCCAGTTGGTTGGTGATATTGTATTGCTTGCACATTATATGATGTTATATTTGCACATTGAGTGAGCCATGGGGTGGAGAAACCTCCAGGGCCCTTGGTTTACTGAGATATATTTATATATCTCACCCCGTGTTGTGGGGCATCATTTCAGGTCAGGTTGAGCCTGGAAGAGGGGAGCATGAGGTGCATGTTGGAGGCACCATGGGATGAGCATTGGATAGGGACACATCTTGCATATGATGTATGCTTTAGACTTAGGTCATGAATCTATGCATGTTGAAAATGCCATGCTTAGTAAGCTCATGAACACATGTTAGATCCTTCAATATGATGTATATGTAGGACATGAGAATATATTGTATATTTGAGTGAGCATGGGACTTGTCCATTGCCACATTCATTGTAATTGAAGTCTTGGTGAATATGTTGTAAAATGGACCATATTTGATGTAAAATGGCCATTATGTTAAGGACTTTGTACATGATACATAATTGAATGATAAGGTATGTTTGAAGGGCCTAGTGCCTAGATTAGAGTATGTTTAAGTGTTGTGTGGAGTATCAAGGGGTTAGGGATGGATTACACAACCCTTCTTGGGGCTTAAAATGCTGTAATCTGTCATTTTGCTGCATAGTAATCGATTACCCAAGCATGGTAATCGATTACCATGCAACAGGGGACGAAAAATCAGCTACTGTCTTCACTGGTAATCGATTACTGAGGCTTGGTAATCGATTACCATGTGAGGTAATCGATTACCCAAGCTTGGTAATCGATTACCAGAACAGAGGAGGTCAAAATTTGGCTACTGCCTCATTTTTGACAGGTGGTAATCGATTACCACCCACTGGTAATCGATTACCACAGTGCAATTTTTGAAAATTCAGGTTTTTCTTGACTTAAAGAAAGGGGCATAACTTGGTGGGTAGAACTCCAAATGGTACGTGGTTTGAAACCACGCGTAGCTTAGGTAAAGGGCTAGAATATGGTAAGAAATGAAAATAAGTTGATGAGTTTAAATGAGTTGAATAAAAAGAATGATTAGTGATGTTAGTAGACTGTTTGCTTCCGCGTTTTGCATTTACAATTATGGTGTTGTTTTAATTGATTACGGAAAAGGTAATGGTTATAAAAAGGAACACGAATAAAGAAAAAAGTTTACCCGTAATTTAATTAACCCATCTACTGTGATTGTAACTGCGCTTAATATCATAATCAATGTTAACAACACCGGTACGTAACGGGCTGTTACATTTTATGGTATCAGAGCAGTTTCTTTAGGGAACTCTGATGATTGTGTAATTGGGGTGAGTGCTGTATAGTTGTACGTAGACTCTTATGGACTGCTGCACATGTGATTCCTTAGTTTGGGCCTGATCAACCCATTTCTTTGTGTTCAATGTGTGGTCAGTATAAGATGCCTTCGTGACAACCCTGGAGCACCAATGCCAGTCTTTAGGCTGAGGTTGTGGGTGCAGTGATGACTGCTCCACGGATGGATATGTTAGTAAGTGGATTTGGTATAATTGAGGACTTAGTGAGAATAATTGTGATACTGTCATTGAGGACTTAGTGAAAATGAAATTGAGATAAGATGTTTAACCACTTTGGATAGAATGCTACCATAGTTGAATGTGTGGTCTTGTGGCTAGTAAAAGGATTGATTTGAATTGATATTGGTATTATGATGTGGGTAAGTTTTCCCTAAATGTTTGGGGAGTTAGAAAAATTGAGTATATGTGGAATTAGTGCTATAACCTTGATATGGTAGGGAAATTGGAACCCCAAGGAATTCGTGAGAATTTGAATATGAGTGTTATATGTAATATTGGATACCTTAGGGTAAAGTATAAGGTTACAAGACCCTTGATGGGGGCATACACTTGGATGACTTAAGATGCTTGGATGTAGAAATAAAATTGAAATTTCGAAAGGTGGATGTAGGATTGTGAGTAACTTAAAAGAATTATGGAAATGATGTGTTGAACGATTCAATGTTGAAATTGGGACTTTAGTCCATGATGACGTAATGATTGGTTAGGTGTAAGTGAGGATGTCATATGTATAAAAAGTAAAATATGAAAAGTTGAGGAAATTGCCATGTAAGGCATTGAATGAATTTGATTGAAAGTATGAAGGTTCATAATATATTGATGGTTGGACTTGATAAATGTGAGGTGAGAAAATATAACTAAGTGTGGTGTATTAATGGTACGAATATGCCTCCATAATGTTGTGGAGCATTGCAAATTGGAGGATGTGGCTTAATTATAGGGAGAGTAATCCTGTGATGGCTAAGTGCTAGTGTGTATATATGTATATATGTATATATATGTATTGTGAAGGCCGGGGTGCCTAAATGTATAATTGTGTTGTTTTGAGTTAGTAAACTCTGTGGAAAAAGAAAAAAAAAAATTATTTTTGGTAAAAGAGTAACGATGTAAGTGAAATTCCCTATGATGGGAAATGTGAAGAGATTGTCTCTTTGGAGTGTCATTGGATACTCAATGTGGTATGGGATTCATGATGGAGTCCCGGTGTGCAAGTTATACCATGGCACACATGTTGTTAATAATGTGACGATTAATATTGTCCTGGGTTTCCCCTTGTGGATTGAATCCTAAGAGTTGTTGCTCTTGGAAGTCCCAGGCGAGCGTTGCTCGAAATTGGAATTTATTTGGTGGTCCTGATGCGCTAAATGCGTGGACTAGTAAGTGAAGGCACTCTTGGTGTCATAGTGGAATATTGAGAGAAAAGTAACATCAGTTTAATGAAGCGGATCTTCTACAGTGTTGAGCATGGTCGCTATGAGCCATGATGGACAATGGATTAGGACGATACCGAACATGGGTACTGTTATGAATTGAAAGTTTTGTGTCAAAATATGAGAAAGATGTTGGAATCATGTGAGGATGATTATTCTATAGACTAAGACTAATGACTAGTCAAGTGAAATGAGTGTATTGTTGAGAAAAGAACCATATTGGAAAGTTATAGTGAATGGTGCGAGAGTAAGATAGAACTCGTATACCATTATGTATCTATATAAGAATCTGTTTGCCGTTATATACAGATTTGATGTGAATGTGATTATCTTTGTGCGGCTTATATGCCGGGGTTATGTTGCTATCTCCGTATGGATTATGTTCCCGGAGATTATTATTATTATCTTGTACAAGTAGGATAGTGTGAGGTAGAACCTTGAGTTAGTGGGACTGTTAGTACAGCCTATGGGCATGTTACCTCTTCTTGCGTGAATTATAAGGACAGATTCTCTGATTGATGGGGCATTGCACCTGGGGCCCTTAGGACAGCAAGAGCTCGAGGGGTTAAACCTAAGGATGTTCTTACCCATTGCATTAGAGGATTGTATCTTGTCTGGAACGCAAGAGGCGAAATTTGGATAACTTTAAGTGAACAGTAATATGCCAAATATGATGAAATGTGTGAGATGCCATGAGAGGGCAGTTTGAGTTATGAAATTGAGCACTCGGGGAGGTGCATGTGTGTGTACCAAGTGTGGTAGGATAAAATTATGGTTTTACGGAAATTATGAAATGAATTGTCGGATTATCACCCTATGTGAAGGGAATGGAAAATTGATTAGTGATGATGTATTGAGTCAAAGTTTTATGGAAAGATTGTGATGGCTAGATGTTAAGCTAAGTTGGTGGCCAAAGTGGCCAATGATTTTAAGTTGGTGGCCAAAGTGGCCGATGATTTTAAGAAGTGATCAATGATGATATAGTCAAGTAAGAAAGTGTGATACTAGTTGTTAAAGAGAAATGTATTTGGGCGAAATAAAAGGTTGATATCTTTACCCTGGTTGTAGAGTTACTGATGGAATAGTAGGGATACAAATGATAGTGAGAGATGTGTTGAAATACACAATGTGGATGTTGTTATTGACTAGGTATCAAGAGATATGATTGAGTGTGCTAATAGTACTTGAATAGTCTAAGAGATTGTGTAACGACCAATATGAAATTATGAAAGTAATGATAGTGGTGGATTTGGTCTTTGTGGCATAAAAATTAGGCTTTGAAAATCCCTATGTGATGGGACAGATATGAGAAAGAGATGATATGTAACCTCGGAATGAGGCATACTAGTGGAATGAAATGATAATGAAGGTGAGGTGTATTGAATGAAATGATAATGAAGGTGAGGTGTACTGAATGAAATGGTAATGAAGGTGAGGTGTGTAGAATGAAACACATGTGGAATTGATAACATGAGTACGGAATGGTAATTAAAGAAAATTATTAGTGGAAACCCTAGGCATGTTGCCTTCAATGGGAGAAATCAGTGATGAACTAGGTATCAAGTTTTGAGATGATCAGTTGAAATTGTAGGTATGATCTAGTGTATGAAAGGTAATGAGTGAATCCTTGGATGAAGGCTTTGAATTAGCCGATGTAGTGTATAAAATTCATGAGTGAATTCGTGATTGAAAGCGTTGAAATGACTGATGAGAGGTATAAATTGTAATGTGTGATCCATTGGGGACCAGATAAAGGTCTTGAGAGAGAGATTCGCCATTGTGATTTGGTGAAGTTGGTGGACTTGTAAGGATAGGTTGACTGTTGAGCACAAAGATGGTGCTTGTAAAAGGATAAAGTGTAGAGGTGAAATTGTACGTTGTAGGTTGAGAACATGAGAAAAGAAAAATGTGGATATACGAGTTGTGGCTAGGTGCCAAAAATGGGGATTCGTCCCTCAGAAAATAAAGGTATAGTGAGCGTGAACTGGATGAGTACTCGGTGAGTTGCACTGAGAGGCTGTGAGATTCCATAATAGTGTTTGATGTGGAATAAGAAATGTGAAAGAGATTGATGACAAGAGTTACTACTCCGTGGAGATAGAATTCAAAGAAGGAAAATTGTGGCTGTATTGTGCCAATAAGTAAGAGTTGCCTGTGTGGCACAGATTGAATAGGATGTAGCATAACCCTAAGGGTATATAGGTTGATATGTTAATTTGGTAGGAAAACCTGCCAAGTGAAAATATGAGCTATATGTGCTTGGTAGCCTGACTTGTGAAAAGAAAGTGAAAAGAAGTTGAAAGAAAGTGGCTTGGTAAAGCATTGATAGAGCACAACTGTGTGGTGCGCTCCGGTTGTTCACATGTGGTGTCACCGGTTGAGATTGAGGTTGGGAAGGACTTGAGGTCTCCCATTGGGCCTTTGAAAGGCAAGACTATTGTGAAATGTGGCTGAAAAGCCAAAAGATAAAAATGTAAATGAATATTTTGGTGTCCGCGCACTGGATGAGGCTTCTTGGGGTACGGGGGACTGAGATTCTCCGGCTGTATCCTGATTTAGCATATGTGCATAGTTGATTTTGCGGACAAAATTCCTAAAAGGTGGGGTGAATATAACACCTCGGAAAATTAAATGTGAATTTATGTGATAAAATATGGGTTTAAAAGGGAAGGATTAGTGAAAATCCGTGAATTAGGGCCAAAATGGGCTTAAAGGGCAAAATGGTAAATTGCCAAGAACGTGAACCGAGGCATGAAAAATGGAGTTAGAGATTTAATATGACAAAAATAATGCTGGAAATGGAATCAGGGCGGAAAATTGAGTGAATAGGCAAATTTGTGAAAAAGTGATGAATAGTGACTTTTTAAGTGTTAAATACTGCGGTACGAGTGTACCGATAAGTGTGAAATTTTTATGAGAATTTTGAGGAAAGAAAAATATGACATGGACTGGAAAAATATGTAGATTAAGAATATATGATCATAATTTTTATCGGAGTTGAAGTTAGATCGCGTGTGGGACCCGTGTGACCGGAGTCACTTAGCCTCCCACCCTTTTCTCCTTCTCTTTCCTTCCTTTTCTTCT
>JAVKPL010002945.1:0-18830 GCA_032173675.1 Gastrolobium villosum
TAAAGGCTCAAAGGGGCTCACCAAGGGATAATAATATAAGGGATGGCTATCTGGCTAAAGTGGGTAAAGAAAGAAATAATGCCTTAATCATATTCATGCATGCAAGTGAAAAGTGCAGTTTCAAAAAGAACAAGAGCAAGTTCTAGAGGACAACAATCAAGAGTAGAACCACACAAGAAAGAAAGACATGGCCAGAAGATATGCCATGTATACAGGCTCAAAAACCTCACAAGGGTATACCAAATCATGCAATCAGCATCACAACATCAATAACAAGTAACAAGTAATGCAATCCAAGAATCAAGAACAAGGCCTAATAGACTTTACTATCAAACATTGTGATCTAAGTATACTCCATGTAACACTCAATAATAACCAGAAAGAAGAGGAAAATCTACCTACGGAAGTCAAAAACTAAAAGAAAGAAAGAAAAAGAAAAATGCAAATAACAGAAAGAAAAGAAAAAGAGGGAAGAAGACTCCCTGGACTCCCTAAGGAGGATAAACAACATCAGTGAGTAGAGCCTCTGTCTCCACAGGTTGCTTCTGGGGTCCTTCATGAACAACTTTGAGGTGATGGCCAATCATTGTGCAACTCTTCCCCATCTGCTTATCACGCAACTTTGGGGGCTTTCTTTTATGTATGCATTTCTTCTTCTCTTGATCCTTTCTTCCAACCTTACGCAAACTTTTCTGCATACTAAAAATAGAGGAAGAATTTTTTTGTACCCATTTCATCTTGGGTCCATGAGAGTTAGGATCAAAATCATTACCAGAATGGGGAGTCTTGCCTAACTTCACATTTAGTACAAATTCAGAATCATTAATAGGTAGGTCAGAATCCACAGGTAATGCACAATCATTAATCAATTCAGAATCAACCTTACCAACCACATCATGAATCACATTTATGCATGAAACTGAATGCTCAACTTGAACCTTAGAATGCTTCATGGAATCAAATATGCTAAAATGTAAAATGCTATCACCAAATTCCATGGATTTTTTCCCAGCATGCACATCTAATTTGGTCCTTGCAGTTTTCAAAAAGGGCCTCCCAAGTATGATTGGGGGCGTACTACTAGGAGACTCACCCTCCATATCTAAAATGTAAAAGTCGGCAGGAAATATCAGGTTATTTACTCTGACTAAAACATTTTCAATTAAACAAGAAGGGTGAGCATTGCTCCTATTGGCTAACTGGATAGTAACACCAGTAGCACGCAAAGAATCAAGACCAAGGGACTTGTAAACAGACTCAGGCATGACTTTAATGGAAGCACCTAAGTCTAGCATGCAATCATCAAATATAGAACTTCCTCTAATGCAGTGAATAGTAAATGTTCCTAGATCTTTGCATTTCTCAGGCATGGGTTGGATGAGGGCTGATACATTATGGCTCACGTTAACTAGCTCGTCCCCCTTCAGTCGCATCTTATTGATGCATAATTCTTTTAGGAATTTGGCATATTTTGGAATCTGCTTGATTGCATCTAAGAGAGGAATGTTAACTTCAACCTTCCTGAATGTGTCTAGTAACTCCTTCCCTTGTGCTATTTCTGCCAATTTCCTGGAATTGATGGCTTTTTGAGGGAAGGGAAGCGGAACAGAGAACTCAGGTTCATTGTCAAGTTTTCGCTTCTCTTGCACTGTCTTATTTTTTTCCAATGCTAGTTCATCCACAACTGTAGCTTGCTGGGGCTCATGCAGTTGCTTGCCTGACCTTAGAGATATAGCACTGGCAATTGCATTCCCTTTTGGTTTTGGAACTGTTTGCGGAGGAAGAAAAATGCTGGAACTTTGAGGTTGAACCTGACTCATTGATGTTGCCAACTGCCCAATCTGTGTTTGCAGGTTCTGAATTGTAGATTCAGTCTGCTGCTGAAATTGCAAGTTACTCGTCGCCATCTGTTTCACCAAATCTTCTAGTGAAGGACCGCAATTGATTTGTTGTTGGGCTAGTGGCTCCTGTTGCAAATGTTGTGGAGGTACAGCCTGCTGGAAATTTTGCCTCTGTTGATAAGGAGGAAGGCTCTGCTGGTTCAGGTTCTGATTCCAATTCAAGTGGGGATTCCAGCGAGGATCGTAAGTATTAGAAAAGGGATTGTATTGCTGCTGCTGATACTGCAATTTTCCTGGAAAAACTCCTACTACAGCTACTGTCTGGTCAACTAGAGGGATGCTATCATGAAAGGAAGGGCAGACATCCGTGGGATGAAGAGGATCACAGTAGATACCACACAAGTTGCTCATCTGTGGAGTGGGAGGCTGCACTATCTGTGTTACTGCCAATTGTCTCACCAACGAGTTTAACTCTTCAAGCTTATTTTCAATTCTTTGATTATTCATGCTTGATGCTATTGTAGAAGCTGCTGAGGATTGGACTGTGGATGCTTGCACTAAGGTATGCTCAGAAAATAGAAACACACAAAAATGGATAATTCAAAAACAACTCTTTTTTTGTTTTTGTTTTTTTTTTTTGTTTTTAAACAGAAACAGAAAATGAAAATTAAAATAAAAGAGAATAAAAAAAAATAAAAAAAAAAAAATAAAATAAAAATTAAGGAGAATTAAAGAACATTAAAATTTTTTTAATTTTTTTTTTAAACTCTGTAACAGAAACAGAAATTAAAAAGAAAACTGAAACAGAAAATATAATTAAAATGAAAACTGAAACGAAAATTAAAAGAAAATTCAAATTATTATTATTTTTTTTTTTAGAAACAGAAACGATTTAGACCGATTCAATTTCCCCTTTTAATCAACCTAAGGGGAAGGGATTCCATGGATCTGTTTAGAGGATCTGCGATCAATCTCTAACCAGATTTATTTCTTTACCCTAACTCAGATCAATATCGTGCGATTATGGATATTCGATCTGAGGTTCGCGATTGCGATTATGGGTGAAGAATGATCATCAGATTTGATGATCCGATTAACCTCAATTGGAAATAAGGATTCTGATTCAATTGGGATTAATCGTGAATTTGGTAATTTTTCTAATTCTTTAACCAGATTTGTTTCTTTTCCTAACTCAGATCGATATCGTGCGATTGTGGATATTCGATCTGAGGTTCGCGATTGTGATCATGGAAAAGGGATAATCATCAGATTTGATGATCCGATTGTTCTCAATTGAAAATAAGGATTCTGATTCAATTGAGATCAACCGTGAATTTGGTAATTTTTATCCAATGAAGGACATCCATGGAACCCTAACCTTAGGTTGATTAAAAGGGGGTTTAGCCTAGCATGGCTAGGATAAACATGATTACAAATTAAATTGCATAAAAGAAAAAGAAGAAGAAGAAGATGAAGAACGCGAAGAACGCTTCAGAGAAAAGTGTCTTGATCCTCCAAATCGAAAATTACATAATCCAAAATGTTTCCCCTCCTCTCCTACATATGCCCCTAGGGTTCAAAAACCATTTTGGGCTGGGCTTAATTCAGATCGGCCCGGCCCATTCGTCTAAAATGCAATATAAAATAATAAAATAAAACTAATTTGGCTTTGGGCCACTTAAATAATTGGACTTTAATTTAAATTACAAGTCCAATAATGAAATAATATTCCAGCAAAAAACACGTCATCTTGAGCTCAGGTTTAGACCATCTTCCCGTCCGAATTGAGCTTCAGTAGCTGAAATAGCGATTATAGCCCTTCCTGTTAGCTGCAAAATGCAACAAGAACGGAGTGAATCGGACATCTGTAGAGTGAGATATGGTCAAAATACGAAAGTAGTGTAAATCTGGAAAATTATGACGAAAATCAATTAAACCCAATTAAAAACTAGAATTCTAATTTAACCCAAAATACCTTTATTTAATTCAAATAAAACCTAAAATTACCAACCAAGAGTAACAAATAAGTGTAATAAAATATGAGTTATCAGTGAACAGTAAGCTATGGGGTGTGTGTGGACCCTAGTTTAAGGAAGTTGAACTTCTGTAATTAATGAACTAAGTCAGAATCACATGATTAAGGGCTTATGGCTTTGTTGGAAGCCTTAAGACGTAAAACGTAAAGGAAAGGCGTAGTCTTTAAGTTGTATGCATGTTGTGCATTTATATTAACTTGTTAATGGTCCATATCAGATTGTGATACTGCTGTTTGTGGACTAGTGAGTGGTTGGACTCTTGGCTTGGATAGCTAGCTTGCAAGGTAAGCTTTCGTGTCCTCGGTTTAGCCATTTTGATGTTCCACCATGTCCCATGGGGATGAGTTTATGCATGCTGTGTTACATGCTTTGATTATATTTGGAAATGCTGTTGAGCTGTTTATATGTAATGAGCATTATGATATGCATGTGGTGTCCACCTAGACGGCAATCCTGAGTATGTGGTACATACAAGATGGAGAAGCATGTGGGTGAGGTGCAGGTAGTATCCATGTACTCATGTAGGCATAGACGTATTCCTACATTTCTCTGGCCAGTAGATTTGAAAGCACACATGACATGATTAATTGCTGCATCGCATGATTTTAGAACTTATACTGTAATACTGTTTTTGGAACTTATATTACACATGTAAGTGAGCTTGGGGTGGAGACTCCTTGAGGACCCCTTGTCTTACTGAGATTTCTTGTTAGAGATCTCACCCCACGTTTGGGGAATGCTTATTTCAGGATCAGGTAATGTTGAGGGCTCAGGTGGCAGGAGGCCAGAGCTGAGCTGATAATTATGCTGATGTGCTGTCTTGCTGGATTGACTGCTGTTATGTTTTCCGCTTATTTATATTTTCTGCTCTGTTTATGTTAAGCTTATGTTGAGACTATTTGTGGGCTTTGTTGCCTTATTTGGTGAGCATGGGGTTTGTCCATGCCACATGGTTGTGTTAATGTCTTTTAATTCGATGTTGTAATTGAAGTATCAGGATTTTGACCCAGGCTGCATGTTGTAGTCCTGTGGTTTTAGATACTCACATTATATTTATGTACGAGGTATTCAGTTAGTTGTCTTGCAATTTACATACAGGCAGTGTTTTATGAAATTAATTAAGTAATCAAGCTGGTTAAGTTTAATGACGTCATAATTGAATTAAAGAAAAAGTTATTCCGCATTTTAATTAAGCGTGGCTTAATACGATAGTGTGTTAACAATCCGGGTTAACACGGGCTGTTACATTTTATGGTATCAGAGCACTTTCTAGGGAAAAGTCTGTATGTATTGCAATAACTTAGGATGAGTCGTTGCGTGTCTACTTTGCGTTCTCTCTGACTGGTGTGTGTTATGATAATGCATATGTGACCACATGGCGTGGGCCTGATCAACTCATTCTTTGTGTAACTTGTGCAGAGTCATGGTGCCACCGAGGAGGAACACTAGTACGAGCGAGGATCAATCGGATCCTATCCTGGCTGCATTAGCTGAGATGCAGGCGGCCCGACTAGCCGACCAGGAAGCCACGAGGCTGGCGAACCGGGCGATGCTGGACGCAATTCGAGATGCGAACCGGCAAACCACGGCAGAGGTTCTGGAGGAGAACCGGATGGCCAACATGACTATGATGAGGGTCATGTTGGAGGAGTTGAGGGCTGGTCCTGCTGCGGGCCAGGGTCCTCCACCACCTCCATCGCCGCCACCGCCTCCACCTCCGCCTAGTCAACAGGAGGACACCCAGAGCCAGATGGGTGAGGGTAGTCATCTGACGGGGGCTATGCAGACTATCCCCGTACTCGCTGAGGATCGTGACGAGATCGATCGCCGGCTGAATGCTTTCCGCAAGCATAAGCCACCTTCATTCGACGGATCGTATGATCCCATTGCTGCTGCTAGATGGCTTCAGGCGCTGGACAAGATTTTCCGGATCATGCAGTGCACCGATCCGCAGAAGCTGTTGTTCGCCACTTATATGCTGGAGGGCGAGGCCCATGAGTGGTGGACCAACCTATCTCAGGTCTACGAGATGCAGGGTCATGTGATGACGTGGCCATTCTTCGAGGAGAGCTTCCTGGGTCAGTACTTCCCTTATGACTCACAGGAGAGGAAGCAGGGGGAGTTTGACCGGTTGGTTCAGGGCTCGTTGTCTGTCGACGAGTACCTGGCCAAGTTTAATGAGCTGGTGAAGTTTTCACACTTCAGGATGGCGAGGCCTACTCCTACATTCTTGGCTGCTAAGTTCCGCAGGGGACTTAATGAGGATATTGCTGGTTACTTAGCTGGGTCTGCATCCAGAGATTTTGGGACACTGGTCCAGCAGTGTCGTGATATTGAGGACTTCTACAGCACGAGTAAGGCCAAGAAGGCCAAGATGGAGGTACCACAGGGTACCGGCGGTTCCACTCCCTGGAAGAACAAGAACTTTGCCAACAAGGGCAAGGGCAAACCACCGTTGGCGGCTAAGCAAGCGCCAAACCAGTTCAGAAAGACTGCCGCTCCGGGGAACACAGCTAGACCTCCTGCTCCCAGATGTTCTGGATGCGGGAAGTCACATTTTGGGCCGTGCTCTACCGGTCAGCTGATATGCTTCCAGTGTGGCAAGGAGGGCCACTATTCTAGAGATTGCCCGACGGCGAGAGTTGCTGCAGTACAGGCTGTGCCGTTGCAGATGGTTCCTACTGGGGCACCAGCCGTGCCACCTACTACCGGACGTGTGTACACGTTGGATCGTCAGCAGTCGGACAGAGCTCCGAACCTGGTCAGAGGTACTGTTACCATTGGTGGATCAACTATTGATGTATTGTTTGATTCCGGGGCAATGCACTCTTTTGTTGCTACCCCTATTGCTGTGGGGCTTGAGTTGCCCAGTGATGTGCTTTCTCCACCGATGCAGGTGACCACCGCCACCGGAGAAAAATGTTTGACCTCCACTGTTCATCGCGATGTAGCGTTTCAGTGGGATGGCCGTGACTTCTCGGTAGATCTGATAGGATTGCCGATGGCCAACCTTCAAATTATTTTGGGCATGGATTGGTTGTCCAGAAACTGTGCAATGATTGACTGTTGTGCCAAGAAAGTGGTGATGTCTCCGGGTGGGTCCACAACCAGTTCCTCACCGTTCATTTCAGTCCTGCAGGCGAGGAGGGCCTTGAGAGCAGGGGCATTTGGCTATGTCATGTTGGGAGGTTTGGTGAGTGGGACACAGGAGGATCTCACTGGCATTCCTGTGGTGAGGGAATTCCTCGAGGTGTTTCCTGAGGAGATTCCTGAGTTTCCTCCACAGAGGGAGATAGAGTTCTCCATTGACTTATTGCCTGGTGTGGGGCCTATCTCGTTGGCTCCATACCGGATGTCGCCACCAGAGTTGGCGGAGCTGAAGAAGCACATTGAGGAGCTTTCAGCGAAAGACTTTATTCGGCCGAGTGTGTCTCCCTGGGGAGCACCGGTCATATTTGTGAAAAAGAAAGATGGGACCATGCGGTTGTGCACCGACTACAGACAGTTGAACAAGGTGACAATCAAGAACAAGTATCCTCTTCCACGCATTGATGATTTGCTGGATCAGCTCAGGGGTGCTTGTGTGTATTCCAAGATTGATCTCCGGTCCGGTTATCATCAGATACGGGTAAAGCCGGAGGATGTCCCAAAGACAGCGTTTCGCCCGAGGTACGGGCACTACGAGTACTTGGTGATCCCGTTTGGACTCACCAATGCACCCGCAATGTTTATGGACTACATGAACAGGATCTTCCAGCCGTACCTGGATCAGTTTGTAATCGTCTTCATTGACGACATCTTGATTTACTCCAAGACGGAGGAGGAACATATTGAGCACTTGAAGATTGTGTTGCAAGTGCTGAAAGAGAAAAAGCTTTATGCTAAGCCGTCAAAATGTGAGTTTTGGCTCAAGGCGGTGAAATTTCTGGGTCATGTAATTTCAGCTAATGGAGTTGCAGTGGATCCTAACAAGATTGAGGCCGTGATGGATTGGGAGAGGCCCAAGACGGTTACAGAAGTGAGAAGCTTCTTGGGTTTGGCCGGGTACTATCGGAGTTTCATAGAAGGATTCTCCAAGATGGTGCTACCGATGACTCGCCTTACCCGAAAGGAGACTCCATTCGTGTGGACACATGAGTGTGAGGAGTGTTTCCAGGAGTTAAAGGAGAGACTGACTACTGCTCCAGTGTTAGTTCTTCCTGATCCTGCGGAGCAATTCGAGTTGTACTGCGATGCCTCTGGTAAAGGACTTGGCTGTGTGCTGATGCAGAAAGGGAAAGCAGTTGCTTACGCTTCAAGACAGTTGAAACCTCATGAGGAGAACTACCCGACTCACGACTTGGAGTTGGCAGCCATTGTTTTTGCTTTCAAGATTTGGAGGCATTACCTGTTTGGCATGAAGTTTGCTGTATTCAGTGATCACAAGAGCCTGAAGTACCTGTTTGACCAGAAGGAGTTGAACATGAGACAGCGAAGATGGACGGAGTTCTTGAAGGACTACGACTTTGAGTTGAGGTATCATCCTGGCAAGGCTAATGTGGTAGCCGATGCTTTGAGTCGGAAATCCGTGAGCTTATCCAGCTTAATGATGAACGACTACGAGGTGATCGAGAAGTTCAGAGACTTGAGAGTGAACTCCTTGTTTGGGGGTGCACTGCTTGAGATGGAAACAGCGGAAGTGATTAATGAACTGATGGAAAAGATCAAAGAGGCGCAAGTGCAAAGAGAGTGCCTCGATTATGTGAAGAACCAGGACGGTGTGTCTTGGAACGATGATGGTTTGCTGCTGTTCCAAAAGAGGATTGTTATTCCTCGAGGGCCATTGACTGAGGAGGTTATGACAGAGGCTCATAAGGGCCGATTCACTATCCACCCTGGTGCCACAAAAATGTACCAGGACTTAAAAAGGAATTTCTGGTGGCCGGGCATGAAGAAGGACATAGCGGTTTACGTGTCCAAGTGTCTGATTTGCCAGAAAGTAAAGATTGAGCACCAGAAACCGTCTGGTAAACTTCAACCTCTGGAGATTCCACAGTGGAAGTGGGAAAGTATTTCCATGGACTTCGTGGTGGGACTGCCTAAAACTCAGGCTGGTTGTGACTCTATCTGGGTCATAGTGGACAGATTGACCAAGTCTGCCCATTTTCTTCCAGTGAAGGTGAGCTTCACTACAGAGCAGTTGGCCAAGCTATATGTCCGCGAGATTGTGAGGCTTCACGGGGTGCCCGAGAGTATCATCAGTGATAGGGACCCGAAGTTCACATCTCGGTTCTGGGAGGCGCTGCAGGAGGCTTTTGGTACGCAGTTGCGATTGAGTACCGCCTATCACCCTCAGACTGACGGACAGACTGAGCGGACCATCCAGACATTGGAGGACATGTTGAGAGCTTGCACGTTGGAGCAGGGATCAGCATGGGATAGGTACCTTCCGTTGGTTGAATTTTCGTACAACAACAGTTTTCATGCTAGTCTGGGCATGGCACCCTACGAGGCGCTGTATGGTAGGAGGTGTCGAACTCCTACCTGCTGGTCTGAGGTTGGAGATAAAGAGCTTTTCGGCTTGGACTTTGTCCAAGATACTACCCTTCAGATCCAGATGATCAGGGAAAAGTTGAAGCAGGCGCAGAATCGCCAGAAGAGCTACTACGATGTCAAGCATCGTCCACTGGAGTTCAGTGAGGGTGAGCACGTGTTTGTGAAACTTTCACCTGTCACCGGTGTTGGACGGGCACTCGGCGTGAGGAAGTTGAGCCCGCGATTCATAGGGCCCTACCAGATCCTTGGTAGAGTAGGACCAGTTGCCTATCGACTCGCCTTACCTCCGAACCTGGCCAACATCCACGACGTGTTTCACGTGTCTCAGCTTCGGAAGTACATAGCCGATCCTTCGCACGTGGTGCAGCCGGATGACGTGGAGGTTCGGGAGAACCTAAAGACTCCCGTCGGACCACTCAAGATTCTCGATCGAGGCGAGAAACAGCTCAGAAGCAAGATCATTCCGATGGTCAAGGTGCAATGGTCAGGAAGAACTCCTGAGGAGTGTACCTGGGAGCGAGAGGATGAGCTTCTCCGACAGTATCCCGACTTTCGAGACAGGTATGTTTCTGATTATGAGGACAAAATCTTTAAAAAGGTGGGGTGAATGTAAGAACCCACACCGCTAATTAAGGTAATTAGCGAATTAATTATGATAATTAGGAAATAATGCCATAATTGACCCTAATAATTATTAATGGGCTTAGATAATTATATTGAGTGAGTAAAAATGCTGAAAGTCGCTTTTCGGAAGAAAAGCGCAGATA
This sequence comes from Gastrolobium villosum, assembly GCA_032173675.1. Classification (NCBI taxonomy): domain Eukaryota; kingdom Viridiplantae; phylum Streptophyta; class Magnoliopsida; order Fabales; family Fabaceae; genus Gastrolobium; species Gastrolobium villosum. The sequence continues at coordinate 10,180 of JAVKPL010002945.1, forward strand.
CCGGTTCTGCTACTCGGTATAAATGCGTACCGGAAAAGTATCCCGGAAAATTATAACGAATGCATGATAATTACTAGAATATTATGTAGGACTTGTAAAACAAGTTTCAAGTCAAAATGACGTAATCTGATGCCAGAACTGATACTGGCTATGGAAAAGCGCGTACCGGAAAGGTGCTCCGAAAAATAAAATAAAAATATGAAAAATCTTAGAAAAATGCGTAGGTCTAGAATCCGAAGTTTGGGATCAAGATCTTTTACTTTGCGATTAAGGCTAATACTGCGCGATTAGTGGCCATGTGCCTATAAATAGGCACACTAAGGCACACAACCCTAGGCAGCCACTATTTCTTACGTGAGGAGGCTGTGTTTTCTGAGTGCTTGGCACTGTTCATGGTTTCCTTCACCATTTGTGAGCCTTGTAACCTTTCTCCTCCAATCTTCTTCACCATTCCTTCTCCTAAACAACTAGAGTGTGTTTTGTGAGAGTGGAGTGCAACCTTTTCTGAGTTGAGGAGCTGGGTGAGGGGTGTTAGTGGGCTGTGGTGTTGTCTCCATGGTTATGAACCATTGTTCATGCCATTAGAGGTTTCAAGAAGCCTCCTTTGGTGCCAAGAACCAACCTTTGGTGTGGCATTTTCGTGTCCTTGGGTGTGCTGGACTTGTGTGCAGTATTGAGAGCTCCATAGACACCTTGAACTACTGACTAAGCTTTGGGGTAAGTCACCTTAACTTGATCATGTGTTTTTATGGCCTAAAGGTAGTATCTTGGTATGTTAATGGGTTTAACATGTAACTAACACATAAGTGAACCTAAAATGGAGTAAAGATGCATGCTTTAACGTGTACATGTGTTAAAAGTTGGATCTTTGGGATGGATATTCACGAAATGCAGAAACTGCATTCTGTCGTGAGATATCCGGATATTTGTCGAACAGATATCCGGATATCAGTATCCGGATATGATATCCGGATATTGATATCCGAATATGGGATCTGGGTATCCGGATATGACATATCCGGATATGTCCAGTGTGATATCCGGATATGGCATATCCGGATATGCCCCTTCTGATATCCGGATATCCTGGGTTCTGCGCAGACAGTAGCTGTACTGTGTGAACAGTAAGCTATGGGGTGTGTGTGGACCCTAGTTTAAGGAAGTTGAACTTCTGTAATTAATGAACTAAGTCAGAATCACATGATTAAGGGCTTATGGCTTTGTTGGAAGCCTTAAGACGTAAAACGTAAAGGAAAGGCGTAGTCTTTAAGTTGTATGCATGTTGTGCATTTATATTAACTTGTTAATGGTCCATATCAGATTGTGATACTGCTGTTTGTGGACTAGTGAGTGGTTGGACTCTTGGCTTGGATAGCTAGCTTGCAAGGTAAGCTTTCGTGTCCTCGGTTTAGCCATTTTGATGTTCCACCATGTCCCATGGGGATGGGTTTATGCATGCTGTGTTACATGCTTTGATTATATTTGGAAATGCTGTTGAGCTGTTTATATGTAATGAGCATTATGATATGCATGTGGTGTCCACCTAGACGGCAATCCTGAGTATGTGGTACATACAAGATGGAGAAGCATGTGGGTGAGGTGCAGGTAGTATCCATGTACTCATGTAGGCATAGACGTATTCCTACATTTCTCTGGCCAGTAGATTTGAAAGCACACATGACATGATTAATTGCTGCATCGCATGATTTTAGAACTTATACTGTAATACTATTTTTGGAACTTATATTACACATGTAAGTGAGCTTGGGGTGGAGACTCCTTGAGGACCCCTTGTCTTACTGAGATTTCTTGTTAGAGATCTCACCCCACGTTTGGGGAATGCTTATTTCAGGATCAGGTAATGTTGAGGGCTCAGGTGGCAGGAGGCCAGAGCTGAGCTGATAATTATGCTGATGTGCTGTCTTGCTGGATTGACTGCTGTTATGTTTTCCGCTTATTTATATTTTCTGCTCTGTTTATGTTAAGCTTATGTTGAGACTATTTGTGGGCTTTGTTGCCTTATTTGGTGAGCATGGGGTTTGTCCATGCCACATGGTTGTGTTAATGTCTTTTAATTCGATGTTGTAATTGAAGTATCAGGATTTTGACCCAGGCTGCATGTTGTAGTCCTGTGGTTTTAGATACTCACATTATATTTATGTACGAGGTATTCAGTTAGTTGTCTTGCAATTTACATACAGGCAGTGTTTTATGAAATTAATTAAGTAATCAAGCTGGTTAAGTTTAATGACGTCATAATTGAATTAAAGAAAAAGTTATTCCGCATTTTAATTAAGCGTGGCTTAATACGATAGTGTGTTAACAATCCGGGTTAACACGGGCTGTTACAAATCATATACTAATTAATAGTTATTATAATTTACCGAAAAAAAAATTTATTATAAACCATTAAGAGTACAACAAGGGGTGTGTAAATGAACTGATTTGATTTTAATCTAAATAGGTCAAGTTATTTTAAAGTTTATCAAACCTTCTGTAACTATAAAAATTAGAAGAAAAATATATATATAGGGGAGTTTGGAAACACTATTTTTTTTTTCCCTTCCAGTTCTATGTCATCATTTAGGGGAGATTTGTAAGCTTACATTCATTCTCTTCTTGGATTCTGGGACAATAGGATATGCCATGGCACTTGCCCACTTGCGTCAAATCCCACCGTGTGTGGTGTGCAAGTGCAATGATACATTACAGCGATTTGGCTGAGTACTTGTTCTTGTTCGCCTTATCCTTTATTCGTTACTCTTTAGCAGATTTAACAGAAATTAAATGCTTCTGAATTCAGTTTGGAGGAATCGAATCTGAGTAAGTGAACTTTTACATTAGTTAAAATGAATTATGTTATTTGTTATAAAAAAAATGAATTAAGTGAGTATTATATAAATGAAAGTACTCATTCATCTAATATTTTACGGTTTTCAGTTTGATTGTAATGTCTAAATCTATTTAATGTCGTTACTCACAAAGTTAAGAATGATAGTCTCTTCCCACCATGAGTTTCTCCAATTGGCTCACCACTCAAAATATATGTAAAAGCTTGACAAAATAAAATTGCAGGATTTCTTCATTCAGCGACAAGTAAATTTATGTAAATTTCGTAGTCCTCATTCTCTGATTTCTCCGCTAAAATGGTTCCAATAACTGAATTAGTTGTTTTTAGGATATCTCATTCTCATAGAGGGCTGGGACATAGCATAGATATTGACTCTACTCTTCTATAAGATTTTTTTTAAATGCTAACTTAAGCTATAAAAAATTTCCTTTTATGTTTATATGATGCCGTATAACTTTCTTAAATAAGATTATTATACACTTGATTTTGTTATGAGATGAGATCATGAGATCAAGACATACAAAAAACATTTAAGGGTAATCGAAAGGAAGCATATTTTTAGTACAAAAAAAAAAAAAAGGAAGCATATTTTGATAATAGATTTGAACATGTATAATTATGTAAACCATTTAATATTAGATTTTCATTTGTATTCGTATTTTGTCATGCGTACACATTTCGCTTCCACTAGGCGCGGGCGGGGCTTACAAGTCATACTTTTGGTTCTATTCAAAAAAAATTGGCGCTAAATCCACTTTGCATTTCATTGGGTTGGAAGTGGATAATATAAGGTTGAATGAGGGCTTTAGATAACAGATAGTTTGTATGAGATTGTATGTTTAATTTTCATTAATATATAAAAAAATATACAATATATATTTATCATGATAATCAAATTCATTTGCATTACATATATGTATAGCAAACTAGAAGAAAAACTCATTCAATACTAAAACTTATTAGCTAAAATTTAGCCAGTATCAATTTTAAAAAACTCAATTAATATACGTAATTTTTAAAGAAAATTTATGTCAATTTTTAAAATTATTTGGTTTCATGGCATCACCTAATGTACAAGTGGCTCCACTATTGTATATACTATATAAATAACGTCTCTTTGACCTATTTGGGATTTTTACCTCTTCAATATCAAAGGAGTCATTTAGTGACGCGAGGGAGACCAGCGTCACACTGAGTGACGCGACATTTTTTTTTTTTAATTGAGTGACGCCCCCTCCTTGGGGAACTCATGAGATTGTGCCAAATCTCGTTAGTTTCGTTACCGTAAAATTTCGAAAAAACAATGACATAGTTCAAATATGTAAAAAAGTGAAATTATTGTTGCAAATTTGAACTATGTTAATAGAAGATAAAATACGTTAAATGAGGTGTCATTGCATCGATCTCGAAAAGTTATGTGAAATAAAAAAAATCATATCATTTGGATATCCAAGTCAAAAGTTATGGTCTTCCGAAGTTTTACGGTAACGCGATTAACAAGATTGTGCCACTTGGCACAATCTTATGAGTTCTCTGGAGGAGGGGGCGTCACTCAATTGGAAAAAAAAAAAAATATTAGAGAGACGTGGGAAGGGTTGCGTCATTCAATGATGCTGAGTTCCCCTTGCGTCATTAAATGACCCCATTTAAAAATATTATAAATGAAATAGCAAATTGATAAATTAAAAGCTCAGAGAACCCCAATTGTTCAAAGTGGCCGTAAATAACACTTCATATCCAAAAGTTTAAGTAGATTTTTATCTATGTTCACATTTAATCTTGTCGTTGCATCAAAACTGTTTTTAAATTTATCCAAATCGTTTTTAATTTATTCGAAGGACAAAGTGTGTCATTTTAAAGAATGTAAAATTATGTTATTTTAAGATAGAGAAAAAGATAGATAAAAGAAAATAGAGTTGACAAGAAAAAAAAAGGTGTGAGTCTCACCTCTTTGTTAGAGTAAAAAGGATATAAGTTATGTCATTTAAAAAGATAAACACTTTTCACTCGCTCCATATTATAAATTTTTCTTTACGATTTTATTGGTTCAAATTGAAATAGTCGACTTAGACAAAAGAGTGTTCCCCTTGATATTTGATCTTCCGGTGTTCCACTGTTCCCTATCATAAGTATTTGGAGGGCGCGGGTAGAAGAATATGCCCAGTTTCCTCACATATATCACAACATCCTCCATTTCCCCTCTTTCAATCAAAATCCCCAAATTTTCAAATTCATCCAAAAACCCTAGTTTTTCTTCTTTCTCTTGAGGAATTAATTAGGTAACAATGGGGAACACGGAGAAGCTGATGAACCAGATCATGGAGCTGAAATTCACCTCGAAATCGCTTCAGCGCCAAGCCCGAAAATGCGAGAAGGACGAGAAATCGGAGAAGCTAAAGGTGAAGAAAGCGATCGAGAAGGGAAACATGGACGGCGCTCGAATCTACGCCGAGAACGCCATCCGGAAGCGAACGGAGCAGATGAACTACCTCCGTCTTTCGTCGCGCCTCGACGCCGTCGTTGCACGCCTCGACACGCAGGCGAAGATGTCGACAATAAGCAAGTCGATGGGAACAATCGTGAAATCCCTAGAATCCACTCTCGCCACCGGAAACCTCCAGAAGATGTCGGAGACCATGGACAGCTTCGAGAAGCAGTTCGTGAACATGGAGGTTCAGGCTGAGTTCATGGAATCCGCCATGGCTGGATCAACCTCGCTCTCAACCCCTGAGGGTGATGTTAACTCCCTCATGCAGCAGGTAGCAGACGATTACGGCCTTCAGGTCTCCGTCGGCCTCCCGCAGCCGGCGGCTCACGCGCTTCCTGCCATGGACGCCGCAGACAAGGTCGACGAGGATGACTTGTCTAGGCGCCTCGCAGAACTCAAGGCCAGAGGGTAAAGGAAAGTTGAGATTTTCATTGTCTTAAGGATGATGGGTATGCACTATGTATGTATTTTTTTAGTAATTGTGGATTTTGCTACTGACAGTGGATGATTTGTGTTGTGTGTTTATTCAATTTCAACTGAATTTGTCTCTTTTAAGTTATTGTGTATAAGTTTGAAGGGAAACCTTACAGGTTGGATTCATGCAATTAATGTAGACTCACACAATGGATCTGATTCTTAACTCGACCTGCACACAGCAGAAGCTTTGTGCCACTAGGTTGTTTTTATTATTATTATTATTATTATTGTTGTTGTTGTTGTTGTGTAGAAAGAAAGCGAGTCAGCCGTGGTAAAGTTGTTGTTTTTTTGATCGAAAGGTCACGAGTTTGAATCTGGGAAACAATATCGTTGCAAATATACAAGAATAAGGCTGCATATAAGAACTGTCCTCATCTCTACTCTTGCTAATTGGTGTTTATGGGGAGTGGTTTTTTAATTACTATTGTATAGAAGTTGCTTGTAGGGATTTCAATTCCCTTTGTCTGATTTGAAAATCGGATTGTTTCTTATGGATATTGACTGTGACCATGAGAAGAGAATGCTTGTGTTTGTTTCTTTTTCTGTTTTAGGGGCGGGTTCTCATTTTCAGTTGTAGGATGTGATACTGAATTTGTGAATGTGGTTAAATGGGTCCTAGGTGAGATAGCTGCTTAGTAGATTGGTGGTGTTTTTTCTTTGGAAATACCAAAGCAACAACATTAATTGTCTTATTGGTGATGTTGATTGATAGTTGGCCTTGTGCTTGATCTGTGGAGGTTGATGCATGTAAGGATTGTAACATTCATTACTTGGTTATGCTGCATATTCTTGACCATATTGGATCCAGAGTTTGTAGTTGTCTTCAGAATGCTTCTTGTCATATATAAATCCACGTTTTCCCTTATAAATATTAAATACCTCACTTTCCATTGAGAGTCACATTTTGCATACCATTCTTCATTGTTGTTACTGTACTGGATTTCAGCTGTTTAGAGCCAATCATGTCCTTCACCTCTCTCTCGATTCTCAATCTCAGCTATACCCTGCCTGAGACTCTCTACAAGGTGATTCCATTATTGAGTTCTAATTTTTATTATCTCATTGGTTCACTGCAATATTGACATACTAAACAAACCTACTTCCTAAACTGTCAAACCGATCAAATAGTATATAAAGAATTAAAAAGACAATATAAAAATTTATACCCAAATAAAATAATTATTCCCCAAGTAACAAAATAACAATTGTCTCTGAAAGGGCACCAGTTTGTCCTTTATTAAATTCATATATGGTTCAAATTATCGTACCGACAACCAAGTTGCTTTCAAAGTTGCAGCCATTCCTTGCTCCAAGCATGTGTTTGGGAGTTTGGAGGGGAAGGGAAAGAAGGGGATGAAGAGGGAGAGAAGGAAGAGATGGAAAATGAAAGATATTTCTTTCCTATTATTTGAGAGTTAAAAATTCCCTCCAAACCCCTCATATTCGGGGAACTCTAATTTTAAGGACGAGAAAAATATTTGAGGGTTTTACAAAATATCTTATTTCTTTTTTCTATTTTTCTAAACTCACAAACAAAGAGAAAATATAAGTAAAACCTTCTCCTTTTAATAGTGACTCCCAAACACATCCTAAGAGAGCATTATAGAAGAAACCTTGAAATTAACATCACTATTAAAACTTTAATACTTAATGTCTGTTTGGATATTCCTATTTTTAGCTTTTCTTCTCCTTATCAGCAGAAGTTAGGTCAAACAAGTTTTGAGAAAAGCTCTTATAACGAAAAGTTTTTTTTAAAAAAAAAAAATCAAAAGTCAAAAGCTTTTAGAAGGAGCTTTTTTTTAAGCCCTTATTAGTTTTTCTTGAATTGTGTGCTTTTTTTGAAATGAAGAGTCATAGAGATAGAAAGATTTTTTTTTTTTTTTGAAATGTGTGTTTTTAAGCAAATTTTTTTATACAATCACCAAACGCCATGCTCTTATCAGGCTTAAGTAACAACTAAGTTGCTTTCAAAGTTGCAGCCATCACTGCCTCCAGTAGAGTTTGGTACAAGAAACCATTAGCATGAAAGTACGAGGGCCAACCTGCAGTAGATAATAAAGCATCCATTTGTGTTTTTGCTACGACCACAGAACAGCAACGGATGCATGATATTTTTGGCCTTTTCTCTAGGATCTGCATACATTCAATAACAAGGCTTAAGCACTTCAATTGGTGTTTATATGGTGAAAGATTATATAAATCATTATTTACATGCATTTGTTGAATTTAAAAGCAAACTCTTACTGAAAATTGCTTGCACTTTTCTTTTTTTGCAGTACTTTTAAGTATTATGTGTTAAATTTGAAAGTTGTTTCTCCTTTCAATTTTCCCCTGCCCCCCTTCTTGTAAAGACCAAACCACTCTAATTTGCCAAATCATTGGTGCAGTCAAAAGATAAGTTCAAGTCAGAAATTAACAAGTTTCTTCTTAAGCCAATGATTCACTTTCATCTGCTAATTAGAAGCTTATGCTATTTACCTGTGGATGCATCCAGCTTGGAGCAAACATGTCATTCACAGACATAGCATTGAAAACATATGTCAATGGCGAAACCCAGTAGCCCCACACCCACCAATTTGGAATTTCACCTATAACCATTAAGCATCCATGTAGCACATTCTCTGAACATATGTAATTTTGGAGTCAGTTTTCAAATGCTTTTACTTTAAGGGGTGTTTGGTTGAAGAGAAATTTGTTGAATAATAGGGAAATGAGATTAGTAGGAAATGGTCCAGAAGTTCAGAGTTTGAAATGAAAAATTAAAAAGCTAGCGGCAGAAAAAAATTTACCGGGAAAATTAGATAACTTTTGTAAAACTTGATGTTTGGCTTTTGA
>JAVKPL010002946.1:0-18853 GCA_032173675.1 Gastrolobium villosum
TCCTGTCTCGGGTTTCAAGTTATAATCATATGCTTATATCCGTGTGTATGAAATGGTCTGTCAAGCCTACAATTTTTTCCAATCGGTTAAAGCCTTTCTGTGTATGTTTACCGTAACGGGGCCACGTGGAAGCTGGATGCAGTTTAGGAGTAAGGTCCAATTTTGCGAACCGTGTTGCGAAAAGATGACCAAGTGGTCCCCAGAGTACGTCAAGATTTATCCTGCTAAGGGTACCACTCCGTTTTTCTTGGGAAGCAATGGAGCTTCCATCTTTCCGTTGTACTGGACAAAGCCTTCTCGAGAGGGTGTCGTCCGGTGTTACAATTTTGATGAACTGAGCGATATGGAGAAGAAGACTGTGAAGACCCTTACTAATATAGACCGAGAAGCGTCAGAAACGGGCCTGCTAAGTACGTTTACCATTTTAAAAGAGTATTCGGATGATGACATTCGCGCTTTCTTGGGTAAAGTTCTTTCGTGTAGTTGTTTAAACTATTGTTTTTCTTGCAATTTTTCAATGATATACTCTGACGTGTCTTACTCTTTTTGATTTGTTATGTAGATAGTGCAATGGCCGCATCCCTGAGTAGATTGGAGTGGATTGCGGCTAACCATGCGGCTGCTATCGTGGGAGCCTCTGCCTCCCAGCAACCCTCTGGTTCTCCGGCGAAGACTGTGTTAGAGTCAAACAAACAAGTCGCTGCACATGCGAAGGCACCCCAAACGCATGTATCTCCGCCGCCCATCCCTCGTGATGTAACTCCTTCTCTAATAGTGGAGGAAGATGTGACGAGGGGAAAAAAGAGATCACAGAGTGAAATTGCAGTGAGGGCCAGCGCAGGATGGCCTGACTTCGAGTGGAATTCCGAAGGGGATATACGCGCCTAAGGCAGAAATTTTGGCTCTCGATTGGAAGTTTTGTCGCGAGACCAGTGGCGTCAGCTGGCCCAGGGCTTGATGTCAGCATGCTAGTTTATCATGACCGCGCCTGGTAAGTATTTATTGTTGGCTGCTTACTTGTTTGTAAATATACCATCGCGGTTGTATGTATAACCGTTTTGTAATATGCGCCAGATTCGGTGAATTTCCTGAAGGAGCGCATTGAGGAGCTGAAGACTGAGAATGCTCAACAGCGCGCTGATGCGGATGCTAGACGGAATACTCTTGAAGATGAAGTTGTGTCGCTGAAGGCAGAAATGGAGAAAAAAGAAGTTAACCTGAAAAAACTAACCTCTTCCAACAGAAGCTTGGGGGTGAAAAAGATTGATCTGGAGAAGCGCGTTCTGGAACTTGAAGGATATGCTGATACCTGGGCTGATGAAAAGGCCCACTTGACCAATGAGGTGAAGAGGTATCAGGATTGTTTGAGAAGGAAGCGGAGGCTACCTTCGTTAACGTCATAGAACAAGCGCGCTTCTTCAACCCCTCTGCAAAGCTAGAAAATACGCACTTCTATCACTATTTCAAGGATGGGATGCTAATGACCCTGAATGAGCAAAATCAGGAAGTCCCCGTTGAACTACTCAGCGCGATGGAGACAGATACTACCGTACCATCCTTGAAAGAACCATCGCCTCAAGGTCCCCCCATTGCCAATGATGATCGCGGTGTCGAGGCTGACACGCCTCAGGATATGTCTATCCAAACCGTTTGCTAAACCGCTGATGTCTTCATCTTTTATATTTCGTGACTTTGCTTCGTTCGTGTGTAAATTTATAAGGGGATGTTCCCCATAACAATGATGTGTGGATTTAGATATGTATCCACCAAAATTTGAAGTTTATGAATTTTGGGTTTTTACTAAATATTCATCGTTTGCAAATTGAAGGCTTGTGTTGCTAACTGTTGATACTTGCCTTTCGTGTAATGGGGTATTACCCTTTTCCTCCTTCCTCGTTTTGTTCTTCTCGTTCTTTGCATGGTGATTGATAGTTAAATCGCGGACGGTGGTGTAACCCAGGTGAAGTATATTCCATCTGAGGTGTACAACAATGTGCGTTTTGCCACGATCGGTTGTCAAAGCACGTCGTGCTTTATAATATAGAAATTCCTTAAGTGTTGAATCCTGGAAAGAGTCCGCATGCATTTGTACGGGCTATATCTTGGATTTATAGTGTGTACGCACTATGGCGCTTAAACACTCTAGCTGCATGTTGTTAGGCAGAAAATCTACATATCAATATGCCAAGTATGTTGCATACCTTTGATTGTTCAAGCCGTGGCATTTGAGGCATAGAGAATCGTGATATTTCCTTGAGGATCGCGATATGCAAAGTTTCGATCTGCTGAGGAGATCTTTTGTTGAAGGATCCTTTTCTTGGAAGATTCATGAGAGAACCCTGTAAGTTGATAGGATCCCTAAGAGATTTCCTATAAACTGGAGGATCCGTGAGAGAACCCTTTGCTGATAGGAACCGTGAGTGGTTTCTTGTAAATTGGAGGATTCGTGAGGGAATCTTGTAAATTGATAGGAACCGTGAGAGGTTTCCTGTAAACTGGAGGATTCGTGAGAGAATTTTGTAAGTTGATAGGAACCGTGAGAGGTTTCTTGTAAAACGGAGGATTCGTGAGAGAATCCTGTAAGTTGATAGGAACCGTGAGAGGTTTCCTGTAAAATGGAGGATTCGTGAGAGAATCTTGTACGTTGATAGGAACTGTGAGAGGTATCATGTTAATTGGAGGATTCGTGAGAGAACCTTTTAAGTTGATAGGAACCACGAGAGGTTTCCTGTAAAATGGAGGATTCGTGAGAGAATCCTGTAAGTTGATAGGAACCGTGAGAGGTATCCTGTTAATTGGAGGATTCGTGAGAGAACCCTGTAAGGAACCGTGATAGATTTCCTGTAAATTGGAGGATTCGTGAGAAAATCCTATAAATTGATAGGAACCGTGAGAGGTTTCCTGTAAACTGGAGGATTCGTGAGAGAACCCTTTAAGTTGATAGGAACCGTGAGAGGTTTCCTGTAAAATGGAGGATTCGTGAGAGAATCCTGTAATTTGATAGGAGCCGTGATAGGTTTCCTGTGGATTGGAGGATTCGTGAGAGAATCCTATAAGTCGATAGGAACCGTGAGAGGTTTCCTGTGAATTGGAGGATTTGTGAGAGAATCCTGTAAGTTGATAGCAACCGTGAGAGGTTTTATATTGATTGGAGGATTTGTGAGAGAATCCTTTAAGTTGCTAGGAACCGTGAGAGGTTTCCTGTGGATTGGAGGATTCGTGAGAGAATCCTATAAGATGAGAGGAATCGTGACAGGCTTCTTGTAATTGTAAACTTAATGCAGAAATTGATTAATAACAAAGGGAAATTGGCCAGTTTTATCTGAAATAATAATATGGAAAGAAAATAGTGGACAGACAACAATGTCGAAAGTCATGAGAGACTTAGCTATAAAATGTCTTAAGCTTGTTCGCGTTCCATGTGCGTGGGATTGTTAGGCCAGATAATGTCTCAATGACATATGCCCCCTTATCAGTTTTACTGTGGACGCGATAATGTCCTTCCCAGTTTGCAGACAATTTGCCCTGTCGCGCGTTCTTATTGCCGATGTCAGCTTTGCGTAGGACTAAATCGCCCACGGTGAAGCCTCGTCTGACGACCCTTAAGTTATAACGTGCTGCAATCCTCTGTTTGAGCGCTAATTCCTTGACGTGCGCGATCTCACGCATCTCCTCAATTGACTCCAAGTTATGACGTAATGCCTGCGAATTGCTGTCTGTGTTTGAGTACATCCTTCTCCATGATGGTTCTCCAATTTCCACAGGGATCATGGCTTCACTACCATAGACCATGCGAAATGGGGTTGCACCTGTGGTTGAGTGTTTGGTGGTTCTGTAACCCCATAGCACAAACTCTAACTGCTCAAGCCATTCCCCTTTAGCTGCTTCTAATCTTCTTTCTAATCCGCATTTGAGTACTCGATTTGCAGCTTCTGCCAATCTGTTAGTTTGCGAATGTTCAACCGACGTATATCGGTGTTTGACATGTAAATCCTGAAGGATTTGATTGAATTTTCTGTCCACAAACTGTGTACCATTATCAGTTATAATGGTATGTGGGACGCCGAACCGACTGATGATTTGTCGATAGAAGAATCGGCTAACCTTGTTAGCAGAAATTGTGGCTAACGCTTCTGCCTCGATCCATTTGGAGAAATAATCAATTGCTACCAACAACCATTTAACTCCTCCGACGGCGATTGGGAATGGTCCCAAAATGTCCATACCCCATTGGTAGAATGGCCATGGGGATATCATTGATGATAATTCTTCGGGGGGAGCATGGTGTAAGTCTGCGTGCTCTTGACATTTGACACAATGCCGCACGTGTTTTTTAGAATCCTCTTCCATGGTGGGCCAGAAGTATCATGCCCGGAGTACTTTTCGGGATAAAGGTTTGCCTCCCATGTGGTGTCCACCAATGCCCTCGTGTACTTCAGAAATTACGTATAATGCTTGTTGGGGATCTAAGCATTTAAGCATGGGGGAAGATAATCCCTTTTTGTAAAGCTGGTTATTGATGATGGTGTAGAAAGAAGCTTTGCGCGCAAGCTTTTTAGCTGCGTGTGTTTCTTGTGGTGTTTCTCCGTTGAACAGATAATTCCAGATTGGTGTCATCAAAGTTTCTCTGTCATCCAGTGGCATAGAGTCATCCTCAACCATGGATTGCGTGCTTTGGGATGGTTGCGCTTGTCTTTTTGTTACGCCCATTATGATGCTAGGATTAGGAAGACTCTGTTGGATCACTGTTCTGTTGTTTCCTGGTCCTTTTGTGCTAGCTAACTTGGATAAAATGCCAGCTCTTGAATTTGTTCTCTGGGGATATGTTCCACTTTGAAGTTTTGGAATTCTGTCAGAAGTAATCTTACTTTTTCCAGATATCTTATCATTAAAGCCTCTTTGGCCTGGTAGCTTCCTTAAACTTGTGCAACTACCAACTGTGAATCGCTCTTGAGGGTTATATTTGTTGCCCCCAAGTCTTTGGCCATGGCGAGTCCTGCAAGGACTGCTTCGTACTCTGACTGGTTGTTAAAAGCTTTGAATCCAAAATGGATAGAGTATTCCACAGTAATACCTTAAGGGCTTTCCACGATTACACCTGCACCACTTCCTTTGATATTGGAAGATCCGTCAACGTAAATAATCCAGTCGAAGCTATTTTCACCCTCGTGTAAATATGTCATTTCGACCAGGAAGTCTGCTAATACTTGGGCTTTAATTGCCTGACGCGGTTCATAGATGATGTCATATTCTGACAACTCTATTGACCATGAGATCATTCGGCCTGCTAAGTCAGGTTGTCTAAGTACTTGTCGCAAGGGTTGATTCGTTCTAACTTTGATTGTGTGCCCCTGGAAATAATGGCGCAAGCGCCGCGATGTCAAGATCAACGCGAAAGCAACCTTTTCAATTTGTTGATAGCGCAGTTATGGTCCTTGTAGTGCTTTGTTGACAAAGTATATGAGTTGTTGTTCCTAGGCTTCCTCTCGCAAGAGGGCAGCGCTTATGGCCTTATTACTGACAGAAAGGTATAGAACCAGGGGTTCATTAGGCGAAGGCCTAACCAAGACAGGTGGGTTAGCCAGATGCTCTTTGATGGCCAAGAACCCTACCTCGCATTCTGGAGTCCATTTGAAATCCGTTTGTTTACGTAAAAGCTTGAACAAGTGTAACATCCCACATAATTAGTAAAATACATAAGTGTTATAATGATATAGATGCATGTGTATGTTTGATCGCTTGCGAATTGTTTGATCTTTATCCTTGGATGAGACTAAGGTAAGTATTTAAATTAAAATCATAGGAGGGTGCATATGTAGGCATGTGAAACTTTTATTAAAATCATATGAGTAATTTGATTGTGTGTATAAGGCTTTGGTGTTTATTGGACTTGGGAATTGGGCTAGTGTGTGTGGACTTGTCACCTTTGGACTTGTTGTTGGGTTTTTCCTTGTGTTGGCCGATGGCCCAATGGTCCTTGGATCCATCTTGTTCAGCCCAAAGTTGTACTCACTATTACCTCCCTTAAAGCCTTGTCCTACAAGGTTGTTTGTGTACCAAGGAACTTTCACATGGCAAGAATAATCTTTTTCCCACTCATTCATGCGCATAGGAAGATAGGAAAGACTTAGGAAAATCCTCCAAAGAGCCTTGCATGACCGCCACATCACCCTTAGCATGTGCACCATTTGACTTCAACTTCATTGCATGGAAGACACATGTACTCCTTAGCATTATTTTGGGCTGCATCCTTCCTCATTTAGGCGCACATGGAGAGGTCATAGATCAGATTTTTATGACACAAAATCTGCATTGAGTGTTGACCAAGAGAACCACCTTACACCTTCCATCATGAGCCTGAAATGTGCAGATTTCTGCATGCTTTTGCAGCCCATCATGAACCAAATCTGTCCCTTGCCTCCACATGCAACAAAAGAAGGATTTTTGGGCAGATTGCATGTGCTTTGAGTGGAGGAGAAATCTGCCAACTCCTTCCACTCCACCTTGTGCGCATAGCTTAGTTGATTGTGTGAAAAATTCTGACTTAGGTAGCACATCATTCAGATCTAAGCCTCCCTCCTCACCTCCTTGCATGTGCATAGAGTAACCAAGAAGCAAACCCTTGCTTGTTCAAACCAAGTGTGCAGCCCCACTTCCACAAGAAACCAGATTTGCCATAATGTTTCATCATTGCAACCTCTCCTCACTTTCCCTTTAAGTTATGCGCACAAGAGAGGGCTGTCCCCATTTACAAGTGCAGCCAACTTCTTCCCCTCTTCCTCACTTCTCTAACCGTGTAGTATAGGAGCTTTAGGAGAAAGAAGACTTTGCTAACTCACCTTCCCTCATCTCTCAAAGCCGTGCATTATAGGAACCATAGGAGAAAGAAAAACTTTACTAAGACATCTCACTCACTCACCTCTCAACCGTGACCTATACACCAAGCAAGTGAAGTGTGAGTTTTCCTCTCATTTCCCTCACTGTCCAGCCTTGTTACTCACCCTTGGAAGCTGTCCAAGTTGTTCCTCCTCACCATTTGAGCGCACAAGCCATCTCTAGGAAGGGTGAACTTGTTGTTGGTAGAACTAGAAAGGTGTGGTGTGTGACCAAGAAGTGTGTGCTACAAGAGGTAAGCCTAGAACTTAGACCTCTTTCATTGTGTGTAACCATGTGTGTGCATGAGATGTCTCCTTGATTATATGTTGTTTTGGATTCAAGAATGAGCATGGTAAAAGAATAAGGATGGAGCTACTTGATGATAACTTGTGTGCTTTCATTATTGCATGAGATCTCCTTTTATAAGCACATTGCATGATATAATGGAATGAAAGTCCCATGGTTATGTTTGAGTTAATGCCACTGTTTTGGTATGAATATGCCACTGTTTTGAGGGTAAATATGTCACTGTTTCGGTTTGACAAGAGCACCATTTTGATGCCATTGTTTTGTATAAAAGTGTCACTGTTTTGAGGATAAAATGCTCACTGTTTTAGTGCCTCACATGCCACTGTTTCTGCATAAAATGCTCACTGTTTTAGTGCCTTACATACCACTGTTTCTGCACAAAAATGCTCACTGTTTTAGTACTTAATGTGCCACTGTTTCTGCATAAAATGACCACCATATTGATGTTCAAACACCACTCTTTATGCCACTGTATTGGTGTTCAAATACTCCTAATTATGCCACTGTTTTGATGTTCAAAAATCACCATTTATACCACTGTTTTAATGTTCAAAAATCACCATTTATGCCACTGTTTTAATGTTCAAAAATCACTACTAATGCCACTGTTTTGATGTGCAAATATCACCACTAATGTCACTGTTTTAATGTTCAAATGCCACCATTCATGCCACTGTTTTAACGTTCAAATGCCACTGTTTCTGCCACTGTCTAATGCCACTGTTCTGCCACTGTTTTGAGGTCCAAAATGCCACTGTTTCTGTTTGTAAAGGGTCACTGTTTCTGCTGTAAGGTGCTACTGTTTTCCTGCTGTAAAACGTCACTGTTTCTGCCCACTATTTTTAAGGAAAACATCACTGTTTTTGCCCACTGTTTTTAAGGAAAATATCACTGTTTTCTGCTCACTGTTTTAAAGAACAACTCACTGTTTTCTGCTCACTGTTTTAAGAACAAACGTCACTGTTTTCTGCTGTAAAAACACTATTGTATGCTCACTATTGTATGCTCACTGTTTTCCACTGTAAAACGCTGTTGTATGCTCACTGTTTCTGCTGTAAATCGCCACTGTAAATGATTGGTTGTAATTGATTTAGGTGCGCTTAAGAAGTGAGATACTTCGCTGCTGTTTGGTATTATTTAAGGCACGCAAGGTAAGTGTCAGGCGATATTACCTAATGTGACTATTGACTACTGGTATAAAGTTGTGACATGATGCTCCATACTCCGTAAAAGTAATATGTTCCTTATTATGAAAGAAAACTGCCAAAAATGTGCCGTGATGGCTATAGAAATGTGCCGTGATGGCCATATGATTATGAGGTAAAGTTGTTATGTGGCAGCATAACGTATATGAAAAGTATATGTGCCGTGATGGCTATATGAAAGGTATATAAGCATGCACCTTACATCATACCGCATTTATTTTTACGCTTTGTGTGTGAAAGCATAGCATGGCATGCATATACCAAGAGCATATAGGCCTTGATTTTTAGAATAGTTATGTACAGGACCATGTGTTTGAGCAAGCATCATATAGGCATCCCTAAGGTACCAGGGTATGGGACACTTGGCATCAGTCCACATAGGCCCACAGTTGGAATCCACAGAGAGCTCAGGTGCCAGGTATATTGATTCCACTGTGAAGTGCGCGCACGACGGTGCTAAAAGCGCAAAGGAAAGGCGTTATATACGCAATATATATGAATATGATGAAAAGGAAAGGCGTTATATACGCAATATATATGAATATGATGAAAAGGAAAAAGGAAAAGGAACAAGGATATGTTGAAGTGACTGTTTATGATTTTGTGCCTAGTTAATACTGTTATATTATTGGTTTTGTTGCCACACTAATGGGATTATTCTCACCCCTTCGGGGCTGCTATTTTCTTAAATGGCAGGAGGACGTAAAAGCATTTGAAGGCGTGATGTTTGCTGTTGCTTTCTGATGAATGGACTTGTACTGTTGCTGTTTGATTGATTGGATGACTGTAATGCTTAATATTTTGGTACTCTTGGATGACTGTAGACTTTATCATCTTTATTTTACCTTGAACTTTTATGAACAGCGGCTATTTTGGAAAACGTTTGTGAAAGGAATTTTTGAAAGACTTAAGTGCTGAAATTTTTACAGTGCACCTTACGGGTGGTGTTTTTATGAGCAAACGAACTCCGATTTTCTATTATTTTATATGCACGCGAAGCCCCCAACGTGCTCTTTCTAAATCACTTGAAATATTTTTTATCCGACCAAACAGAAGTGATAAGGATCTTAAAATGTTTTTTCGGATTTTAAGTTATGATAAGAATCTCTGTTAGTTTATGTGACGTTAAAGACTCTAATTCCGCTTAGCAAACGACTCTCTTGGATGCATACAAGGGAGGGCGTTACAACAAGGGTAATGATTTTTGCGCTGACGCAGGAAGAAATCTGGTTAGAGCAGTAATTCTTCCTGTCAATTGTTGTGATTCTTTTACGTTTCGCGGGCTTGTTATGCTGAGAATGGCGTTGCACTTGTCAGGATTGGCCTCCATCCCGCGATGTGTGAGCATGAATCCTAGAAATTTTCCAGCAGGTACTCCAAACGCGCATTTAGCTGGATTGAGTCGTAGACTATATTTAAGTAGTTGTTGAAATACCTGTGCCAAATCTTGAGGATGTTGTGAGGTAGACATTGTTTTGACTATCATATCATCGATGTATACTTCAAGCATTTGGCCAATCTGCTGGCTGAAAACTTTGTTCATCATGCGTTGATAAGTGGCCCCAGCATTTTTAAGACCAAATGGTATCATATTATAACAGTAGGTAGCTTTTTGAGTAATAAAAGTTGTGGCTTCTTCGTCTGAAGTGAACATTGGAATCTGATTGTAGCCAGAATAAGCATCCATAATGGATAAAACTTGGTATCCTGCAGAATTATCGACCAGCTTGTCGATGGTGGGAAGTGGATAAAAATCCTTTGGACAATGTTTGTTAAGATCTGTATAATCAATACACATGCGCCACTTTCCATTAGATTTCTTAACTAAGACCACGTTAGAGAGCCAGGTAGAGTATGTGATTTCTCTGATTATTCCAGCATCAAGCAATTTTGCTACCTCAGTTTCGACCACTTGTTGCTTTTTTGGGGAGATTTTGCGCTTTTTCTGCGCAATGGGTTTTGCTTTGGGATCCAGGGTTAAATGGTGACATATTATCCCTGGGTCAATCCCAGGCATCTCAGCGACTGTCCATGCGAAAAGATCCCTATTATCTTGTAACACTGTTACCAGCGCGCTTTTCTCAGCTTCGGGGAGGTTTCTTCCAATTTTGGTGATGTTCGCAGGGAGTGGGCCTATTTGAAGGTCTTCCAACTCCCCTTGTATGGCTCGATGGGGTCAATCCACGTAGAACTCTGCGATAGGGTCATCGCACTGCTGGCCGCGATGTGCTCATCGCGCTGTCGGGTTGTCACGCTATTAGGCCGCGATGGGGTCATCGCGTCCATTCCTTCCCTTTGCGCCTTGTTCGGGGTCCTTAATGGGTTTGGGTCTTCACAAGCTATTGGGCCCTGGTTTGGGCTTATATTATATCCGGATCAGATGGTAAATTATAAAGTTTTTTTTAATACGACGAGGTTGATTTTGAATTTCTTTTTGTACATTGAGTTTATAGGTAATAAGCGGTTGGTTCTTGCAATGTTTTAATCTTATTATTTCTTATAGTTGTCAATTGAATGGTACAAATATAGTTGGGTGACCAGAATTGCTCTTTCTTGTTATGAATGGCTTTCCTTCTTTTGATTCTTATAATCTTTCCATGGTTTCCATGCTCTTTTCTTGAATTTATCAAAGAGCTTAAAATTGGTCTTGTCATCTTCCCGTGTCTCCCGAGTAATTTCCTCATTGTTCATCGCACCCTCAGTTTGTCCATGTGATTCTTCATCGAGATACATCTCTTCCTCTTTCTCTGATTCGTTCTCCTCATCTGAGAACATGGAATGTGTGGCAACAGGTACGGCAAGGAATAACGTTTAAACATTAATGCTTTGAGTCATACATATCACATACTAACATACTTCACAGATTCAAATATACTAACTTCAATGCATATCAATGTTCACCTTTGGGAATCCATTAACACACAACATTAACTATAATGATGCTATATAAATTTCACATAATTTGGCAATGTTGCATACCCCTATCATAAATATTTGTCATCTTTGGATGTCCAAATGTAAGGAAATATGCCAACAATACCAACATCCATGTTCATTTTATAAAACAAAGAATCAACCTTTGGGCTGATCCCTAACTGTTCTATAATAATGAACTTCAATGTACCACAACCAGAAAATTATTTCATACTATTCATAGCATCACAGTCATGATAATTGAAATAAAATTCATAATATTTGAAATTAAAATAACAATTCAAGATTTGACCACTTTGGTGACTAACAAATATACCATAATTTAATTCCAAAACTTTGTCCAATTTTTCATGTATATCAATGTCCTTTCACGTTTTTCCAAAAAATTCATAAAATGAAATAAAGAAATGACAGTGATACACTTTTCCAGTACAAAGACCAGAGAAATGATGCGGGTTAGTGTCATTCCCGCGCGGTTCTGCGCAGTTCTGCACGGTGACCCAGTATAATCCCCAGTGAAGTGGCGCGGATCAGCGCCAATTTGGCTCGATCCCACGCCATAACCCAGTAAAGCGTCCATCTTTGAAAAACCGTAATATGCATTGAATTTAACGTGAACCTTTGTCCATTAACAAAGTCAATTCAAAAATTTGCTTAATGCTTTTCAAAATTCACACGAAAACCGAGAAGCTTAATGCTTTTCATGATGCACGACTTTGTCCATAAAAACTTGAAACGAGACACACAGATATAAATTTCAATGGCTTTGTCCATGGACACAAAAACCGAGAAATGTCAATCAAAGTATTTCAATGCTTTCTCCATTATTAGTGTCAAATGAAAAATTAACCCATCATAATATAGGTAAGAAAGCCTTACATTATTCAAAGGCTATTACATGGACACCAAAAAAATGAACTTTCATCCAATAATTCAATCGAAAAATATTGATTGACATTTATTTTATATTCAACGATAATCATGAATTTTCAAAACCTAACTTTTGATGAATTAAGAATTCATTCATAATTGTTTATGGAAAAACACAAATTCTTGAAGCATACTCTGATACCACATGTAAGTAATTTCAACAGTAATTCATGATTCATGTTCAACAATAAACATTCAAGAACATGACATAGGATCTTTAGAATTTATGAGTTTCACATAAACATACATTTGTCCATAATTGCGGAAGAACTTTGACGGTGGAATCCTTTCTCAGAGTCTTGACCCTTTTCCCTACTTGTATCTCCTTTGATAGTGATTGGATACAACTATGATGGGCAGACAATGAAGGAGAGTTTCTCTGAAGATACTGTTCTCAGAAAACTACCAAAAACTCTTATAATAACTGAACCTGTCACAAGTTATTTATCCATAAATAACTTCCCAACTCCCTTGAACCGTCAATTACCGTTATGCCCTTTTTATTAATTAAACCAACTGACACATAATATTACACATGAGACAAATAGATGCACAATTAATTTAAGGTAATCATGTTTTAAATGGATGTATCAGGGGTGTAATGAGATTTTCTTTCCACCCTTCTCTATGCATAACCAGACTCCCAAACCTACATGTTGTAAGATCAGAATATCAGTACTACAACCGGACAGTGATCAAACATGCATACTAATCATCAAATCTAGCAAAACAAACAAAATGGAGGGACTATTAAAATTTCAAAAATTTACCCGAACTGAATCTAATTCAACTTTAGGCAAAGCATTCTCAACTGCCTTTCTATATTCCCTAAATATTGTACCTTTGGATAGTACCTACACAAACGAAAAATAAGTTGATAACCTATATACGAGGAAGGATATTTTTACTACCAAAATTTTCTACTACTAACTTACTACCTATCTAATCACCATTGGATCAAAGAGAGAATGCTAAATTTTTTTTGAAAAAAAGAAAAAATGTTGATCCAATGATGATTAAATAGGTAGTGAGTTAGTAGTCGAAGAATTTATTAGTAAGAATATCCCTCCTCCCTATATATATGTGTCCAACCAGAAGAATATTGCAAGGGAGATGATTTTCTCATGCGGCTGCTGAGAAATCATCTCCTGTTGTCTCATTAATTTTTTTTTCTTTATTTCTTTATTTTTAACAGTGATGGGTCCCACTATGTAAATATTTCTATGGCATAAGATACATATCAACTGCAATATAAGATAATGTTTGCCCATATTTCAAAGGCAAGGAATATAGCACATAGAGAATGTGTTTTATGCCACTGATTATACATGGGAAGAAAATACCAATGTCTATAAAATGCTAGCATGCTAAACAAGAAACTAGTTGGTGAAATATTCTCCCACTAAAGCACTCTTTAACTTGTCGATAACTTATTTAAAAATATCACCATATGTGCCTGACTGTAAAGCTAAGAGAGACAAGATAGAGAAGCTAGTTCTGTCTGATCAAATTGAAATGCCCAACGAGGGATAAGATTTCAATCATGACAAGAACAGAGTTTCTCAAATAAGTGCTCTCAAATAGGTGGTTAACTGTAATTTTGGTAAATAGATAGTTGCTAATTAAGAGCAAGCATGGAACAATGCAAAGCGGCATGGGAAAATTCTAACATCAACCATTATGCTAAAATCAATTAGGCCATTTCAGCACAATCTAAAATATGTATTATATATTATGTGGATCAATAGGAAGAAAGCTTCTTTGAGAAGCCAAAGGCATTGGCTTTACGCAATATGGCAACTCTGCAACTATGAAAAACTTTTCAATTAACTTCCAAAAAAAACAAAAAAAAAACTTTTCAATTTCCGAGCAGACGTTTCATGGTTTTAGTCCATATTTAGTTATTTACAACATTACTTCAGGCATATCAATTCCAAACAGCAACAACCCTTCATATAAACAATTACAATTTCCATCTCTCTACTCTTATGGAGGCATCACCAGACACCATTATCGAAGTTAGGGAAGAGCTTATGGTTTCACCCTCATCTGGTGGAAACCCAATTCGCAGAACTGCTTATTTTATCAAACCTTGTGTGAGTAGCATCAAGGAGTCAGCACGTGACTTTCTTCTTCCTCATTCCTTGTTTTCTGGAACAGCCACTTCCAATCCTTCAAAGCTGCCACCAAAAGTAAGATACTGTGGATGGCGAAGCCCACAAGAAGAATGGAAAACATGGATCCAACAAATGCAACCCAAATATGAATATCTTTGGATAAAAGCTGGGATAGACAAGGCTATCAAAGCTTCTATGTATGAAATCCCAAGAAAAGATGAGTTGATTCTTGAGCTTGCTCAAAGATGGTGTTCAAAGACCAACACATTCATCTTTCCTTGGGGAGAAGCAACCATCACATTGGAAGATATGAAGGTTTGTGGGGGTTACTCCGTTATGGGAGCTCCTGTTTCTAGCCCTCTTGAGACCAAAGAGCAAAAGGAAAGTGAAGCAGAACTAGTTGCAGCAAGAAGATTCTTTAATAGCTCTAAAGCCAGAAAGGTGGAACATAAGCCCTGGATGATGCATTTCATGAAGAATGAAAGCCAAGTGGAGCACGAGGCTTTTTTGGTTCTGTGGTTGTCAAGGTTTGTGTTCCCTGCCAGCGCACATGACTCCATTTTGAAAAGCGTTTTCCCTATTGCTATACATCTAGCTAGAGGGACTGAAATGGCTCTTGCACCTGCTGTTTTAGCAAGCATTTATAGGGACTTAAGTTTGCTCAACAGCAACAGCAACAGCAACATCAACAGTGCCACAATTAAGTATAGAGGTAATTTATCTCTATGGGCTCCTTTTCAATTGGTCCAAGTATGGGCTTTGGAGAGATTCCCAGCACTGCAGCCTCACCCACATGCAATTGAGCAAGGCCAACCAAGGATGGCTAGATGGCACTTAATAAAAATGCTGAAAAACAACAACTTGAAGTTGACTTTGGATTCTGCTGGAGTTAGAAATGGCATTCTCTGGCGACCATATAAGAATTCTTCTATGGATAATGAGTCCTTTGGTCGCTGCTTGAGGGTCTGTGAGTTGGAGGGTATGGGGTTTGTAGAGCTGTACCTCCCACATCGTGTTGCTATGCAATTTGGGATGGATCAGGACATTCCTGGTATGGTTGCTCGTTCTAACAAGGATCCTTGGATAAGTTATAGCCGGCCAATAATGGATACAAATTTGAGCATTGAATTTTGTGCAAGCCAGCCATATGTTACTTCTAGGTACTATGATTGGTGGAAGCAATTAAAACCTGGCATGGAAGGAGAAACAATAAAGGGTTATGATAATTATAGCCTGATAAGCATAAGCAGCTCAGAACATTTGTCACCTGCTTCATCTGGACAGGTAGAGGGTGAAGCTTCCTATGGCTCACCACCTGGTTTTACTCCCAAGTTTAAGAGAGTTCAAGTAGATGATTCAGATAAAGAGGATCAGTTGACAATTAATGAACTATTGAGTTCTAGATGTTTTGATGATGAAGTAGTTGAAAATGGCAAAGCTTTGTCTAGTCCTCAATCTGGTGTTTTTCCATCATCAAGGGTGGGTGATGCAACAGCTGGATCAAGAAGTAAGGATGTTCTTAGGGGATCAAAAAGAACCATGGAAGATGGTATAGAAAATAATGTTGGGGGAGCAAAAAGAGCCAAGGATGATGGGGAAGAAGCCAAAATTAAGAGTCCATTTTGTGATAGAAATGATGCCCCTAACATGGAAGGGGAAGGTCCTAGTCCATGTACAGTAGACATAGCCTCTAATCTTGAAAACCGGATTTTGATGCTTGAAAGAGTGGTTGCTAAGCTTAAAGGAGCCAAATTTGGTCCTAAGGTTGAAAGTATTGGAGCCAAAGTAAAGCCATAGCACTCCTTGGTTTGTACAAACAGACCATGAATCCTTTTTGGCCACTACAGAAACAGCTCCCTAATCCCAAGTAATGGTATCTATTGTGGCCTGTTGTCCTGTTGATATTCCTTTTTTTTTTTTTGTTACAACCTGTGCTAGTTGCGTCTGTTTGTACATTGTATTTAGTAGTAGGTGAATCAATGTGAAGGGAGGGACTCGTGGCTATTGTACAGATCAATTGAATATCGAAATCATTGAAATGATTGGTTTTATTGTGGTGAAGAACATGATCTTGATTTAATTCATGACTTGATCTGTTGATTAGAAATATTTATGTTGTGTTTGATAATTTTGTAGTTGTTACTTATTTGATGACCACAGCATAGTACTGAAAATATTGTAATATGGATAGAATAAAGCAATAGTTTTTGTAAAATGGTTGGGAATTGTTTTGTGGCAATAAAAATGCGATATTGAATATTTGTTTCTTTCTCTTTTTGTGCTATGGATAAGATTATATAACTTGTTTTAATGGATAACAAAAAGTTAATGTACATTTTTTTTTTTTTTTTTGATAAACAGTTAATGTACATTTTGATGTTAATGTTTTTGTGCTATGGCCAACAAGCAGGCTAAATCTAAATAATCCAGTGATAACTTGTGACTGAGCAACATAGCATATCCTAATTAACAAGCAGACTAAATCTAAATAATCCAAATTAAAATAATTTTATTTACATTTTTTCCTTAACTTTTCATCCTTTTTTAAAAATCAAAACCTTAAAACAATAATATATCAAACATCATAATAATAGTGGAAAATGACATTAAGCAAATTGTTTTCTTTTTTCATTGTTAAAAAAAAAAACTGAATATATTATATTCATTTATTTATTCTATTTATATTTCAAAAAATGAAATAAAATATAATAAGTTCAAGACAATTTGGAAATCACACAAAGAAAGCAAAAGGGTCAATCAGCCAAAAAAAGAACACCATTAACAAAAATGAAGCTACAAGAATGTCCAATTTTAAGGCTGAAAGTCCTAAACTAAACCAAGCACGCCCGTAAGACAGACATCATCCATGAAATATTATACTGTTGCAATCAACCCCAGCATTCTGCCCCGACTCCCAAATATTTTGCTAATATTTTTCTATACTTTGTATACTCAAAAACAAAGCATCTGATAGCATATTTATTCATGACACACAGCACAAACATAGCAAGCACACAACCATTAGTTTGAACCTTATGCCAAGAAGACGATGGAAAGGAATTGCGACTCTTGCAGTTTTGTTTTTCTTCTTCTCTGGTTCATTTGTAGAGAGCATAACCATCTCAGCTGTAAGGCACTTTCTTTGTCACATTGTTGAGCAGCAGGAAAAAGTTCAGCTAGTCTACCACGTGTATCCTCATCAAGAACACCATATTCAACATTTAGAGTCAACAAGAATAAATTGATAACAAAATCAAACTCAGATACTTATCTCAGTTCCACGGTTCTGCAAATTTTCAAAATCTGGAACAGCAACTTCCCCATGATATTCAGCCTATTTAAACTCATTTGTTTACAATGAGACTTCACAAACCTGTTCACCTATGTGTTACGTACTTCATATGAAATTTCCAGCTTTAAATTCAATTATCTGAACTTCCATATGGTCTCTAATCAAAGAGGTACTTATGATTTATGAAATGTTGTTATATTTGGCCTAGCTACCCCTAATATTTTACAACAAAAATTTGCGGAGATATCCAAAACAGACAATATTATGACATAGTATAAATTTAGGATTTTACATGTTCATTTGATAATTCTAATAATTACATAGATGGCTAAAAACACAAGCAGCAATGTGTCAAGTCATCAATATTGGAACAATAGGATGGGCGATCCACAACTGGTGCTTGGGTTCCCCCTTGATGTGCTGTGCCCTTCTAAAGTTCCAATCCAATATCCCAATTCTCCATTCCATCATGACAATCAGATATCCATGCTTAAAAAGATTGTAAACAACAGAATTGAAAAGAAAAACTCACAAGATTTCACATATTCACAACACAATAATCAGTGCCCAAGCCATCAAATTCACTAAAACGTAAAGAGCAATTAAGCCATAAACCAACACATCATCAAACATCTGAGTATCAATTTATAGTGTTGCACAGTTATACAACTCACTACCACTCTGGCATTTCATCAAACAAGTCTTGGCCAACTAAACAAAAGTTTATTTGAAACAACTTCCAATTTTATCGGATGTCCCCTGACTACTTGAAGCAACTTAAACAAGCATAATTAACCCCAAACATCAAAATAAATTAAACTAAAATATAAGTTAACTATAAATATTGTATTTGATAAATCTTAAATTCATGGTGTTTTGAATATAAAATGGAGTCTTAAAACTCCTAAATTAAGTATTAAAAAATGAATTTAATGTCTTGTAACGCGTTTAAGATTGAAGTCATTGAATAATTTATTATTAAGATATCTTTTTATATATTTAATTAAGCTACTTATGATGGTTTTCACTTTTCAGTGTTTTAGACAATGGGAAGAGATAGAGCTACAACTATCATTATTGTTGCATAAATTGATGAAATCTCATTCAAGAAAACGGATGTTTGAGCGCCCGTGTAAAGTAGAAACACTGCTAGAATGTCATGCATAGACTTGTTAGTAGATAAATGGATA
>JAVKPL010002947.1:0-18968 GCA_032173675.1 Gastrolobium villosum
CTTCACTTAATTTACTGAGAAATGGTTATCTTCATTATAAACTTACCTGTTTGTATTATTTTTTGCATTTCTTAGGAGACAATTGGAACTGGTTTATTCCTTCTGCAAAATAGAGCTGTGGTAAATTTTTGGTTTCTTTCATTATCTTTCATTTCCTTTCATAAGTTGACATTATTCTTTTGTGTAATTGGAGCTTATATGGCATGTAAATCTGGAAAACAGGAACAACATCAAAGAGGGGCTGCTAATGGTATTGCTATGATGGCCATGTCAGCATTTAAAACAATTGGTCCAGCTGGAGGTGGTGCAATGTGAGTGTCCCTTTGATTTCTTTAGCTTCTGTTTGACTGATGAATCATTGTTAACAAATGTGATTGTGAATCTCTGCAAAGTTTTGATATTTTAAATGAGACAAGCCGAAAAAGTTCTTTGTACATGATGCACCTAAAATTGGCTAAGAATTATGCTTGCATGTGTCATTTTGAGGGTTTTTGGGCTTATTTTTATTTGTAGTGATAATATCATAATTTTGCATTGTAATTTGAATTGTTTACTTATTTTAAGTGTAGTTCATTGTTACTATTTTTTTTTTCAACCTTCTCGTAACTTTCATTTGAGTTCATTTACCACCGACCCCAATTAATTTGGGATAAAGGTGCTGTTGATGTTGATGTTGATGTAAGGGATTCTGTTAAACAGATATAATATATAAATTATTTATGGGCCATCACTTAACAACTTTAGTTGTTGGATGATATGGTTGATTTACATGGCACCAGAAAAGGTCCATAAATGATTTTTTATATCTCTTAACAGAATCATTGTTTTCCTTTTAGGATATACATGATCTGTTATGTAGATAAATTTTAGTTCATTTGAGTCTGAAAGTTTTTGCCAAGTTCTTTTTTTTTTTGTATTCAAGTTTTCCAAAGTTCATATTTTCAGACTTGTTGGTGGTTCATTAACAGGAATATATATTTTAGGCACATTATTGACAAATGTAATTACTTGGAGAGAGGTCATGGTAGAGAAAATCCTAAATATTTAGGCATACAAAGTAGCACTGACTGAACTTTACGGGAAGGATAAACTATGCACATTTAAAGAACATATTATTCATGAAAGTATCACAACCCCAGTGTACAAACGTAATTAAGGAAGATATGCTACATAAATTGGAAATGTCTTGCTACATTTTATTTTGTTAATCAAGAAGGATTCATATAATGGGACTGTCTGTTAGAATTGAGTATCCAAGCAGATGCAAGAGACAACTATACTTGTGTATCTACTAAAAAAAAACTTTTCTTTCCTATTCTTGCTTTCTTGCTCTTTCTCTTTTTCTCTTGATCTACATTTAATACAAACTATCAAAGGCTATTTATAAGCTATAAAACTGACCAACTTAACTCCACACATAACACCCTCATTATTTTATAACTGACGACTCATTAATATTCTAACTGACATAAGTGACGCATTAACATTCTAACTGACACTAAAAAACCAAAACTGCTAAAAAACGGACATTTAAAATTTATCCCAACACTGTCATAGTATTAGAATGTTTGTTTCCAGATAAAGATGTAGCTAGCCTATTTCTTGTCAGTGCATACTTTGAGCCCATCTCAGTAATAATAAGAGTTAATGGAGATTACTCTGCGCTTTCTTATCTAATTTCATTTTCATTGGTAAAATATTTTGTGCAGGGTATGACATATAGCATTGATCAACAAAACTTTCTGACTACAATGATATATTGAAAATTATACCCAGATTTCATATCCTGCTCTTGGTC
The DNA here is from genome assembly GCA_032173675.1 of Gastrolobium villosum. Classification (NCBI taxonomy): domain Eukaryota; kingdom Viridiplantae; phylum Streptophyta; class Magnoliopsida; order Fabales; family Fabaceae; genus Gastrolobium; species Gastrolobium villosum. Next base: position 1,799 of record JAVKPL010002947.1, read on the forward strand.
AATGCAGATTAACTTGGTGTCAAAAGCGGATAAATGCTTCTTTCCTCCCAGGTATGATCCTTAACTAATTTGTTTCAGCTGATTCTTATTTCAAATACTAAAATATGGAAATCCTTAATAACTGTTAAAAGTTTTTTGTTCACCTAGTGTTCTTTAATAGGAAAGAACATAACAAGCCTTTTTTTTAACAGCATAAAGAGTTCCGGCCTGGAAGCAAAGAATGAAAATGTTATTTTAGAATGACAAGTTTGAACCCTTGCTCTAACCCCTTCAGTTCACTGCTTTTTTTTCTTTTTTCTTTTTTCGTACTTAAAAGATCTCTGTTTCGAATCCAAAGAATAGCCTGCAAATATTTAAACTGCAAATATTTAAAGGTAACGCTGCGTAGAAAAATTATCTTCACCCCACATTGCTAGTCGGGATTTAATGAGGAGTGATTTTTTTTAGTATGGTTGTGATGGTACAAAGAATTAATTGGACAGTCGATTTCAATAGCAACAAAATATATTGAAATTATAGACATTTGGATATACACAGAGAAAGGGGAGAATACTGAATAATATGTGAATAATATTATATATTGATGTGTTATGAAGTGACATGATACAAAAAACAAAAGCCTAATCCTTAATTATACTAGTAGTAAACTCTTAAAAAAAAGGAAATAAATAATAAAATATAAATAAATAGGGAAGCTAAAGGTAAGAGATTCTCTAAGATACTCTAAATATTATTAAAATATAATCTTAATATTATCCAATATATCTAAATATTCTATCACCCCTCAATCCTCATCCTCATCCTTATCCTTATTCCTAATAGAACATGTTTTCTTTTGTTAGCTGTATTAGTGGAAGGTCACTGTTTTTTGATTTAACTGCAGGCACCCATATGGTCTTCCTTGTACTGAATGTTGTTGAAGGACTAGCAGTATTGTTGATGTTCAAACCATTCTTACCCTCGGACCAGTTACTCTGATACCAATAAATTTTGCATAAGGGTGAAGCATTTCGGGGTTATCTAACACATTACTTTTGAAATAGTGAAATTGAAATATTTTTATGGATGATTCTGTGTTGGGCATTTACATGATGCAAGTTTTGAATTCCATTATTGATATTTTAGAAGGGGAGAATCTGTATCTGACAGAATTAGTTTATGTTTGAAATATGTAATTTTATTTGAATTTTAATATGCACCGATATTTATTCATCCAATACGTGTGAAACACACATGAGAAATATGTGCGTTTAATTATCTACCACCCCAATACGTGATTTGAACACGCATGGTTAATAAGCACGTCTTGCTGATATGTCCTTAATTCTTTAGATATTAAGAGTCAAATTAAGCCAGTAATTAATCTAAATTAAGTCAAAACATATGAAAATTGTGATTTAATTGTTAATTCACTTTCAGTAATATCTTCATAAAATTATTGTGTTTTATAAAAAAAAATTGTGATTAAAGAATACCAAGATTAGAGAGCCAAAGAAAGTTACAGACAAATGATTCCATTTTTTTTAGTTGGCGCTAAAAGAGCTAAAATACACTAAAGATGGCACTTATGGCGCCAATAAAGCCTAGTCTTCGAGTGTGGCACTTAAAGTGCCAATATCTCTCGTATGATGACTGCTCCCACATATTAATACGAGACTTTTCAGCATGCTTTGTCCTCACTCGCACACTTCCCAGGAAAACTTCCCAGGAGGTCACCCATCCCAGAATTGCTCCAAATCAAGCACGATTAATTGTGGAGTTCTTCTGTTCCGGGCTACCGAAAAGTAGATGCATCTTGTTAGTATAGGTAGTACCAATTAATTCTTATAAGTCATTCCCAACTGTATTGTCCCATACCAGCACAATCTATGGAATCCCTCTCTTTCGGGTGTTGATTCGATTCATTCATGTACCCCGACCCTAGAAGCCTGCCAGGAGCCGCTCCTCGCCATCACTCCCCGCCCTCGTCAGTGCTTGGGATGTTACATGCCCACCAGCTTCCGCCTGGTTCGTCCTCGAACCACACCGTACAGGATGAGAGGCCCTGCTCTGATACCACTTGTAACGCCCGACCACTTGCAAGCATCAACGATTGTTCCCACACATTAACACGAGACTTTTCGGCGTGTTTTGTCCTCACTCGCACACTTCTCGGGAAAACTTCCCGGGAGGTTACCTATCCCAGAATTGCTCCAAGTCAAGCTTAACTGTGGAGTTCTTCCGTTCCGGGCTACCGAAAAGTAGATGCATTTGTTAGTATAGGTAGTACCAATTAATTCTTATAAGTCATTCCCAACTGTACTGTCTCATACCAACACATTCTCTGGAATCCCTCTCTTTCGGGTGTTGATTCGATTCATTCATGTACCCCGTCCTTAGAAGTCTGCCAGGAGCCGCTCCTTGTCCATGCCCTTTCGCACCGGCGATCACTCCCCACCTTGATCAACGCCCGGGACGTTACACTAAAAGTGCCAGTATCAAATCCAAAATTTTTGTTCTCTGTTTGATGCACTGAAAGCGCCCATCCCTCACACATGGTGGCGCCAAAAGCCCCAAGTTCCAGCAAATTCAGTAGCGGCCAACTTCTCTCACATCATGGCGCTTTTAGTTCGCGCGCCACTATTGCCACTTCCTCAAGTTTGATTTGTTTTGAATTTAATCACATGAAGATCTAATTGAAGATTCAAATTGGAGACTTTAAAGGAAAGTTCTCTTCAAATATAAAATGGAGGATTTTAAGGAAATACGAGGAAGCTAATTAGGATTTGAATGGAAAAAAATAACGGAAACTTTCCTTGATTAGAAGAAAAAGAGGAACCCTTGAATTCATTCATTCTTGCGTGGGAGAAAGCACAGAGACCGGCGAAGCATTCAGAGACCAAAGATTGTGAAGACTAAGACTAAAGGGAGATCGAAGCAATCGTGGAGATCACCCAACATTCCTCGTGTAGGAATTTATTTTAGTTTTCTTTTCTTCCGGTATATTGTTTAAGTTAGATATGTCTGGCTAATTTTCTTAGTAGTTAGGGCTATGAATGTGATGATAACTCTTATTTGATTTAAATTGCTTTTCACTAATATATTTCTCAATTATTATGTGTTTATCCTAAATTATTTGTTCAATTTCTTGTATGACTTGATCAATTGGGATCTTAATCTCGGATAAATACCAATTTTTACATGTTCTAGACATAGACCTGCGAGGGTGGCAAACTTGTGAGATTCATCGTGCATAAAGCTTAATCTAAAAGGGATTTATAAGAAATTAGGATTCTGATTAAATTAAAAGGTTAAATAAATAATACATTAGGGATTTAATCAATTATTATTTAGATAAGGAATCATTTGATAACAAGAGAGTTGGAATTTTTTTGTTTTAATTTAATTCATTTAAAGAGGATCAGGGGTGAAGTAAACCCTAAGTGTATTTTAATTCTTAATTTCAAGTTCATCTTTAAATCAATTTGCATCTTTAATTGATTTTTTTTAATTAAATATTGGTTACCTGTTCAAACCAATTTTGAATTTTCTTAGATAAAAGTGATGAATTATTGCTTGAATTTAGTTCTCATGGAAACAATACTTACTCATCAGTTTATTACTTGAAAATGAGTGGTATATTTGTCATGTTCACAACACTTGCATTACGTTGATTTTTGCACAAGTGGTATTTGAGGTGATATATAACTTAAACACGCACACTTTTTATGTATATTTCATTCGTATTAGATAAATAAATAATTTCTGAGAAGAACTGAAAGGGTGATATATTTTATTTTCGAGTTAATATTTTCTTATGTTACATAAGAAAAATATTTTTTCCCGTACACACAAATTAAAAGTGGGACCAACTCTATACTTTCTCTCTCTCATCTATTGTAGCTCCTCTCTCTCCTCTACTTTATGTGTAAGAGATTAATCATTTCTCATGTAACATAAAAAAATTTAATTTTTGTTTTTTGTTCATTAAAGCAGAAAAAAAAACTCACATACAATCAACTCCGCATGTAGAAGATTTTTTGTGAGGCGGGACCATGGTGATCCCTCCCAAAAATAGAAAAGAAAAAAAAAGGGACGAAAAGGAAAAAAATAAAAAAAGAAAAGAGTAGAAATGAAAGAAAAATTTTCATATATAAAGAAGGGACCACTGAATAAATGGTGGGTCTGAACATGTTAAATTTTTATTATTTTATTATTGATGGTATGTTTCATTAGTGGAGTGCCCATAACGCCCCTTCCCTCCATGATAATGACAATAGTCAGTTTTGGTCTTGTCATTCATGGTCCAGTTTTGAACTGATTGGCCTCTTTATTATTGACTTTCCAATATCATTTACCTTCTATGAAGTTCTTTTTTTTTTTTTTTTTTAGTAATTATAGGATTTACTCATTGCATTTATTCGTGGGAGGCTTGAGTTTTGTCAAATAAGTCATGGATTTATTGTAATCAACAACAGAGGAAATAAACATTTAAACCTACACATATGTATGTTTTTTCGAAGTATTTTTTTCTTTTGTCCTTTTTCGGAATTATCTATGTAGTTTTGATGATTTGATAATGTCTCATAAAAAATAGATAAATATAAATAATATCCTTTACACATTTTTTTATTCGAATTATATATTTTTTGTAATAGGCATTTGTTTATTTAAGAAATTTGTATGTAACTAACATTTCTCATTAAACGACCATTTTAATTCATTTTAAAAAATGAATAATGGTTTACCAAAAAAAAATTAAAAAAAATGAATAATGAATTATCAATGTGCTATACTTAGTCCTCCACTTCATTCATGTGCAACTAATCTTATAAAATTAGTCATGGTTAAATTGCGATTAATTTAGTTTAAAAATTACAATAAACCTCCAACTGTAATTGCATACGACACGTGACTGTCACATATGAGAGGCACGTAAGACTTGATATAATATATTGGCATTATGTTTAAAAATTTATTGGTGAAGAAATTTAAAAAATAAAATAAAAATTGCATGAACAAATGTTGTTTATGATGCACTAATAGTTGTAGTTAGCTCATTTCACATGGCTCAACCATTGGTTCAAGAAGCTTTAAGTCAATCAGAATTGTAACTCAATAAGTACGACCCAATTGTTGAAAGAAGCAATTATTTAAAATATCAAATTACAATTAAATCCAAGTCTCAATGAAGCAGCATATATGATTGTGATTTGTTTGAAAAAAAATAACACATTGGACATGATTTACGATTTATGATTTGGGACGTGTTTTGAATGATTTAATTGTAATTACTTATTTATTTTTAGAAGTTAATTACCGTTATATTTATTTAAGGAATTTTTCTTATTTTTAGGATTTTAGATTTTGAATTTTGAATTAATTTGTATTTAGTCTATAAAAAGGTGCTTAAGACCATTGAATTTTGTTATTTTGTTAATAAAAATTGAGAGTCAGAGGGTTATTCTTTTATCGTATCCTAACTTTCTGTTTAACTACTTTTCTATGTGCTTTCTGCATCATTTGGTATAAAAGCACTAGGAGTCGTGAAGGCAATGGACGTATCGTTCCTAAAGAAGACAACAACTATATTAGATGGATCCGCATGACATAGAAAATGTAGAGTTCGGAAGGCGGATCGACGATTTGAAGCAACAACTTAAGCAAGCGTTGAAAAAGAAAATCCAAGTTTTGAAGCGACTACTTTTGCGGGCGCAGAGAAAGAAAATTCAAGATTTGGAGCGACAACTCGTGCAGGCTCCTACCGAGAAAATCCAGATGTTGAAGCGACAACTTAGGAGGCGCAAAGCATGAAAACCTTAGATTTGGAGCGATGACTTACGTGAACAAAGTTGGTCATTCAATCTGAAGAATGAATGAAATTAAATGATGCATCTGATGACAAAGAGGAGGACGTTAATCCTTTGGGGATTCTAAATCAGGGATAAAATTAGGAAGAATGACTTGAAAATCAGTCCCTTTTCAAGATATTGAGATGTAAATCAACATTCCTGACTTTGATGTCTATGATCATAACACAATTTATTATGATAATTTGATTTAGATAATTATCCCTTTTATAATGATTATCCATCTTATAATTAAAATTTAGTTTATGATAATAATCCAGTCTATGATAAATCTGATAGAGAATCTGATGATGAAGATCTAATAAAGAAAGAATTCTCCATTGAGTTTTTACCAAAAAAGGTTGATATCAGTGAAGACGAAGAAGATTCATGGACGAATCTTTTCCTAACAAGGTGTAATATTTTAAAAATATATAATAATAATAAATAAAATTAAAATATCTTAGAAATTTTATTAAAATATCTTGGATAATTAGAATAAAATTTCTTACATATTTATAAAAGTAATGATCAGATTTCTTAGATTTTTATAAACGTAATGATTAAGAATCCTTAGGTTTTTTATAAAAGTAATAATTACATTCCTTTTTGAAATTCTAAATAACCCCCTTAAGAAACTCAAGAAGGAAAGACACAGAGAGAGAAGAAGAACAAGAAGAAGAGAAAGAGAAAGAAAGAAGAAAAAGAAAAGGAAGGTAATATTGGGAGTAAAAACTCATTCTTTCCTTTATTTGTAAAAGTTGATTTTAAGATATTTTAGAAAGCTATGTTGATTCTGTTTTTATCATTGTTGTAAACACATAGTGTCGAAACGTAGAAACGTGCCGTTTTTACGTTTTTATGAATAAAAATGTGTCAAAACTGTAGTTGAAACAGGTTTTGTGTCGAAATAACGAGTCAACTGGGTAAACTCGGTGAGTTTACCGAGTTGACTCAGTTTAAAAAAAATTCAGGGGTATTTTTTGAGAAATCACGTCTTCCCCCAAATTAAAACCAAAAAAACCCTACTTGGCCGCTCATTCAAGGTCGTCGCTGCTGCTTCTTCTCATCGTCCAAAAACAAAAAAATCATTGTTTCTTCTTCTATCAAATCAGAGGTATTCTTCTTCTTTCTTCTTCTTCACAACTCATTCTTCTTCATCCTTCCTTGCTTCTTGCTTTTTTCTTTGCTCATTCATGTGAAGCTGTTCAGTTCACATGTTGTGCCTCTTTTATTTTTTTTGTTGCTGTTCTGTAGTTGATTGTTGTTCACTTCCCTTCTTTATCCTTCCTTTTATTTATTTTTTATTTTTTTTATTGGTGTATGTTGCAGATTTTATATATAATTTTTTTTTATTAAGCTAAATTTAATAATTTAAAAAAATAATCTATGATTGAGTTTGAGACTGGAATAAAAAAAAATTAAAGATATTGGATTAAAATTATATTGGAATCTTGAATTCCACTTGTCTCTGGCTATGCAAATGATATTGGATTAAAACAATATATACAATTTTAATGATATATAATATAACTATATAATACCTACCTACTTTCAACAATATGGAATCTCGAATTCCAACTTGTCTATGCAAAGTTATTTTCTTTTTTTTAAGCCAAATATATACAACTTCTCACGACAACTTTTTTTTTCTCACGGGCCTTTTCACTGCAAATATGGTGGGGTATGCATATGCTTCAATTTGTTAGTGTCAAATTTTGGATTCTAAATTAGTTAACTATTGTAAGATTTCTATCCATATATGAAGTTTCTTTTTGATAGAATCCTGCTTGTTCTAAATGCATTTATTTGAACTTTGATTAAATATAGTTTGAAATCATATGGCTTCATCAAGTGTTGTTAGTAGTAGTAGCACTGCGGCTTCTGCAAGTGTAAGTAACACTACTCTTGGAGGCAAGGAATTGCCTAGAAATGCTCTTGGAAATAGGTAAGATCCTGCATAGAAGCATTCAATTGAAGTTCCGGGAACAAAAAAAGCTTAAATGCAAGTATTGTCTCAAAGTAATGTCTCCTAGAGTTTTTCGTGTCAAGCACCATTTGGCAGGAACATCTAAAGATGTTGAACCATGTGTAGCTGTGCCAGATGAAGTAAAAATAGAGATGTTGAATCTTCTTATTGGAGCACAACAACGAAAACCATTGAATTTTTTTTTTTGGAGTGCAATATGCAAGAAGTAGAAAAAGAAGTTGTTGGTGATGGCTCCGATATTTTCAAGAAAAGTAGAACATCTACCCCTGTAACCCTAAACACCATATTCAAGAAGAACTTGAGGGAGGAGGCATGTCTTGACATTTGTACTGCTATATATAACAATGGAATTCCTTTCAATTTTGTGAATAATGATGATTTCAAAAAGATGTGTGAATCAATTGCTAAGCATGGAGCGAGTTTCAAAGTCAACATCTTATCATGAGTCTAGAGTGAAATACTTGAAGCAAAAATATGATATGACAATGGTTGTTGTTGAAACATATAAGAATATATGGAAGAAAACTGGATGCACAATAATGACTGATGGGTGGACTAATAAGAGAAGAAGAACAATAATCAATTTTTGTGTGCATAGCTCATGAGAATTGTGTTCCTTAAGTCCATTGATGCATCTCATATTACCAAAACAGCTGAGAAGATTTTTAAGATGATTGATCAAGTGGTAAAGGAGGTTGGTGAAGAAAACATTGTCCAAGTTGTGATGGACAACGCTGCAACTTATACTGCTGTTGGGGCTTTGTTGATGGACAAAAGAAAGAAAATGTATTGGATACCTTGTGTTGCTCATTGTATTGATTTGATGCTGGAAGATTTAGAGAAGAAAATACCCCTTCATAAAGACACAATTTCTAAGGGGAAAAAAATTACAACTTATATCTATTCAAGAACATCCCTTATTCCAATATTTCACAGCTTCACCAGTGGCAAAGACTTAATTAGACTAGCCATGACTCGCTTTGCCACATCCTATTTGACTTTGAAATGCCTCTGTGACCACAAACTTCCTATAAAAAGAATGTTCATGTGAGATGAATGGAAGAATAACAAATATGTAAAGTCAACGGATGGAAAACTTATTGAAAATGTAGTGATGGTCAAACACTTTTGGAAAACGGTTGAGATTTCTTTGATAGGGGCACTTCCTTTGATTGAAGTGCTTGGTTGGTTGATTAAGATGATGTAGCTATAGGCCCCATTTATGAGGCAATGGATCATGCCAAGGAGAAAATTGAAGAGGATTTAAAAAAAAACCTTCATTGTAAGTTATCAATTAATTTGTTTAATTTAAAGTTATAGACATGTTTAACTCAAAATTAATTCAATTGTTATCTTTTCATTTTTTTTAGTTATCAATCTATTCGGGATGTCATTGATGCAAGATGGGAGAGGCAACTCCATAGGCCTTTGCATGCTGCAGGCTATTACCTTAACCCAGAACAATATATTCTCCTACATTTAAAGTTGATTATGATTGTATAAAAAGGATGGTGGCAGATACAACTATAGAAAAAAAGATTGATGAGCAACTTGAGGAATTCAAGCATCGTATAGGTGTTTATGGGACTACATTTGATAAGGATGGAGTTGAAACCAAGCGTCCAACAACATGGTGGGAATCTTATGGTGATGGTGTTCCAAAGCTCCAAAAATTGGCTATCCGTGTGCTTAGCTTGACTTATAGTTCCTCTGGGAGTGAGCGAAATTGGAGTGCTTTTGAGATGCTATAATTTTAATATGAAATACATTTCATTTGAAAAATATGATATTAGTCTAGTATTAAATTATTTTCTTGTATTTGTTTAGGTCCACAAAAAAAATCATTTGAAGCAGGAGACAATGAATAATGTTGTTTTTGTGATGGTTAACTCAAGATTAGGCAAGACAAAACATAAAGTGTCTCCTCGAATTGATTATAACTTTGATGATATTGAGTCAGGTGATAATTGGATTGTGTAACGAACATATGAAGCATTTTTGGAAGATGTTGAAGAAGATCAAGATCCCCTTGGCTTGGATGATCCAAATGAAGAAGAAGGGAACTTGGATAATTTGGAAATTCCCGAATTTATTGGTGAATTTATTAGTGGAGAAGGCATGAAAAAGATGATATTGACTTGGACTCAAATGACTTAAATTAGAGATGTTGATATCTTTTATGATTTTATTACCTAGGTGTTTTGAATTTAATATGTATTATGATGACTATAATGTCTGGCAACTTGCAAGAATCAACAACTGTCCCCACACACTAACACGAGATTTTTCAGCGTGCTTTGTCCTCACTCGCACACTTTCCAGGAAGATTTCCCAGGAGATTACCCATCCCATAATTGCTCCAAGTCAAGCACGCTTAACTGTGGAGTTTTTCCATTCTGGGCTACCGAAAAGTAGATGCATCTTGTTAGTATAGGTAGTACCAATTAATTCTTATAAGTTATCCTTAGTTGTGCTGTCCTATACAGCACAATCTCTGGAATCCCTCTCTTTCCGGTGTTATTCGATTCATTCATGTACCCCCGTCGCTGGAAGCTAGCCAGAAGCCGCTCCTTTTCCGTGCCTTTGCGCACCGACGATCACTCTCCGCCCTCGTCAGCGCCAGGGTTGTTACAATGACTGAGCTTGAACTTAATTTTTATTTCCTTTAGTGTTTACACTTAAATTTGTGATGACTTATGTATTGGCGTGTTTTGGCTATATATATGTTGGATATTTTTTTTTGGTACGAAGTAAACTCTTACGTTTCATTTACGTTTCTCGATTTTACGTTTTTGCTTCTCCTTACCATTTCAATCTAGACTCTATGTTTTAACAACATTGGTTTTTATCTATGTCATGTTGAAAGTTGGTATTTTAAAGATATTTCTTTAAAAGTTGTGAAGATGTCGTTACTCTGCCAAAATTATTTTATAAATTCTTTCTACTCTTGTACTTTATTTTCTATATTTGACTCTGTGAATTTGATGAATTTATTTATATTAGATATGAGAATGATCTTGAATCAAGTTTATAGAAATTATATAATTTCTTTGATACAAAATGAATAATAATGGAATATATAATCTTTTACTGAATGATTATGATGTGACTGACCCATAAGGGGATCAGAACGGTTATAGGGTAAGAGACGTCTCATCATGGCTTGAACTCTGCCATATAGAACCCACAGAATTTAGGCGCTCACAAAATTGAGCATTAGTCATTTCAAGTCAGGCATCGTACGTCACATATTTCCTACACACAACATATGTTTTTAATCCCTTTTTCCTTTAATTCCCAATCGGTTTTTTAGGATTCTTTTCCTAACAATTTTCTGACCTTAAACAACCATTACTAACTCGTTAGCAGTGATTAATCCACGGTTTCACAACCCAACAAAATCGGTTTTTATACAGAAAATCCTCAAGGTTTTATTCATATAATTTCCACTTCCCTAATCCTATAGTGCGAAAAGAGAATATATATCATGATGTCTATTTAATTTAAATAAGATTTGGTACATATTAAGGTTCACCAAAACAGTCCAACAGATAAAGAAAAGGGAGATACTACCAAGTTCTAAAATCGGTCCTAAGCTTGCATGCATCAACGGGTTGGGTGTTCTCTACTAGGCAGAAACGGAGAGGAAAACACAACTAACAATCCTCCATGGAGTCGTGCTAAAACCGAAACAACAAGAAAGAAAGGAAAGCTTATGATTCAAATCCTACCTCTTCGCACATGCACAAGCTATCCAAAAGTAGATGAATAGAACAACCACCAAAATAGTGCTAGAACCTCACACCTCCGCTCTCTAGGACTTCGAAATATCAGCTGCATGTAAGGGGAGGAACTCTTGTAATCAACGAAAAAGGACATGAGCGAACAGAGAGATGGAGGAGATGCTTTACCTCCTTGAATCCTAGCACATGACCGAACGAGTCAGAAAGAAAAGATGCTTTTAAAATTTTGGTTATCCTTCAAGGAGCTCCACAGTTTGTAGCAAGGAAAGGGAAAGATTATATATGGTTTTGCTTGGTGTCTCTAGTTAACTTAGGTCACGGTCTTGTGGAAGAAAAAGGGTGAAGTGAAGTTGAATTCTTGTTCTTCTTCTTATGGTATTTACGACCAAGAGAGGTGGTTTAGCAAAATAATTGTTCAGTCTTTTCTTCTGCACATACAGCACCTAGGTAGTGAAGGAATGGAGGTTTAGATGGATGATTTAAAAGCCAACATAGATCAAAAAATTCTAGACTCCCTTTCTCATTTCATGCGTCTATAAGGATGCAAAGTGGGTAAGATTTCTGCCCACTCATGAGACATGCAAGCTGACTCCTAAATGACATAAGTGCAGAATTCTTTTGGTCCTATTAGGTGTCTGGATCACGAGGCTGTTTTAGCTTGGATACTTTCACAAGAAATCAGATTTCTTTTATCCATTCCATGCGCATGTCTAGGTCTAAGGGTGAGAGGTTTTGCCATGTAAGGATTCTAGGCCAATGGGCAACATCCAAATGGATTGCTCTCACCTTATTGGCTGCATGAGGTGGCGATGTGGCTGACTTGCAAGGCCACAAAAGCAAGAAAAGATTAGAATTTTTTGTTATGCCCTATGCGCACATGTGGAGGGGAACAAGGATAGGGTTTTGCCAGGTGGTGCATTTTGGCCAATGAGGAATGGATCATGATTCTCTTAGGGTAATTAAAGATTAGTTAAGATTTAAGAAAAGGCTTTGGGCTGATCTAAATCACCCCCTAAGGTCCTTAGGGCTTCGGCCAAAACACATGATGGGGACCAAAAATATACAAGCCCAATGTGTTACTAATTTAAGTACTAACCCACAAAAGAATTAGTTCTCATATAGCTTAAGTGACATTATTCTTTTTATAAGTCACAATTAAATAATTCCTATACCTTTTAACTAAGGTCTCACATGCCTAAAATAAATATTCATCATAATTATAATCCAATTAATTCCCTAAATTAGATTAATTCGTTCTAGGAAAGAATAGCTATATTATTCGAAGACAAGAAATGTTTCAACATATAATTCGAATTTAACATATGCTTCCATATTCCTCATAGAAATTTATATATTTTCCTAATTAGGTGGGATGTTACACTAGGATGCTTGGTTGTGTCTGTCTTGTGCGTTGCTACAGTGAGTTTTATTATGATAGTGCATATGTGATCACATTGTGTGGGCTTGATCAACTCATAATTTGTGTAACTTGTGCAGAGTCATGGTAAACTCCAGGAGAACCCGCGAGACTGCTGAGGGTCAAACCGACCCGATCTTGACTGCATTAGCCAAAATGCAGGAGGTTCCTAGAGTGGCCAATGTGGCAATGATGGACGCTGTGAGAGAAGCAAACCAGAGGGACACGGAGGATGCTTTTGAGGTGAACCGTTTGGCGAACATGACCATGATGAGGGTCATGTTGGAGGAGATGAGAGCTGATTCTGCTGTTGGTCAGTTCCCACCACCTCCTAGTTTGCGGGATGAGAGCTAGAGCCAGGTTAAGGGCACTGGTCATTTGACTGGGGTGATGGAGCCCTATGTGAAGCCTGCTGAAGATAGAGATGCAATCGATCACCGGCTGAATGCTTTCCATAAGCATAAGCCACCTTCTTTTGATGAGTCTTATGATCCCATTGCGGCAGCGAGATGGCTTCAGGTGTTAGACAATATCTTTCGGGTCATGCAGTGCACAGATCCGCAGAAACTGATGTTCGCCACTTATATGCTGGAGGGCGATGCCCATCAGTGGTGGACGAACACCTCTCACATCTTCGTGATGCAGGGTCATATGATGACATGGTCATTCTTCGAGGATTGCTTCATTGGTCGGTACTTCCCTTATTATGCACAGGAAAAGAAGCAGGGAGAGTTTGACAGGTTGGTTCAGGGCTCGTGTCTGTTGACGAGTACCTGGCCAAGTTCAATGAGCTGGTTAAGTTCGCTCATTTTCGGATGGAGAGGCCTACTGATGACTCATATTTTATTGCACTTATTTGTTGCTCTTGATTAGTATTTTTAGGATTTATTTGAATAAAATAATAATGTTTTGAGTTAATTTACATTTTTTAGTGTTTGATTGGGTTTAATTTATTTTCGTCAGAATTTTTCAGCTATACGCTACTTCTGTATTTTGGCCATATCTCGGTCCACAGTTGTCGGATTGACTCCGTTCTTGTTGGGTTTTTCAGATAACACAGAGGGCTACAATTCTTATGAAGAGCTCGAAGCCCAATTCGGACTGGAAGCTGGTCGATTTCTAACGCCAAGAAGACCATGTTTTGCTGAAGTTTTAGACTTGTAATTAAGTTTTATTTTATTATTTTATTTTGTATTTTAGACGAATGGGCCGGGCCGATCTGAATTAAGCCCAGCGTACATTGATTTCTGACCTAGGTGCATATGAAGCACAAAGGAAGGAAAACATTTGAGGATGATGTAATTTTCATTTGGAGGATCAAGACATTTTCTCTGGAGCGTTCTTCGCGTTCTTCGTGTTCTTCATCTTCTTCTTCTTCTTCTTTTTCTTTTATGCAATTTAATTTGTAATCATGTTTATCCTAGTCATGCTAGGCTAAACCCCCTTTTAATCAACCTAAGGGGAAGGGATTCCATGGATCTGTTTAGAGGATCTGCGATCAATCTCTAACCAGATTTATTTCTTTACCCTAACTCAGATCAATATCGTGCGATTGTGGATATTCGATCTGAGGTTCGCGATTGCGATTATGGGTGAAGAATGATCATCAGATTTGATGATCCGATTAACCTCAATTGGAAATAAGAATTCTGATTCAATTGGGATTAATCGTGAATTTGGTAATTTTTCTAATTCTTTAACCAGATTTGTTTCTTTTCCTAACTCAGATCGATATCATGCGATTGTGGATATTCGATCTGAGGTTCGCGGTTGTGATCATGGAAAAGGAATAATCATCAGATTTGATGATCCGATTGTTCTCAATTGAAAATAAGGATTCTGATTCAATTGAGATCAACCGTGAATTTGGTAATTTTCATCCAATGAAGGACGTCCATGGAACCCTAACCCTAGGTTGGTTAATTTTAATTACGAAGTTTTAATCCCAGTTTTTATATTCTGTCTTTTATTCAACCCAAATCCAAACCCCCCTTTTTTATTTTCTGTTTTCATAAGCGATTTTTACCAATTCAATTTCCTTGAGAGACGACTTAGGGTTTCCACTTTACTGCAAATTTTTGAACCCTAATTAAAAATAATTTTTAATTTGCGCGAGTTCGACAACTCGTGTCAAATTTGGCGCCGTTGCCGGGGAAATTGCATCGGTCTAAATCATTTTTTTTGTAATACTTCTTGTTTCTTTTTCAGTTTAAAAAAAAAAGAAAAAAAATTTAATTTTCTCATTAATTCTTTTTTATTTTATTTGTTTTTCTTTTCTTCTTCTGTTTCTGTTTTTTTTTTAAAAAATAATAATAAAAAAAAAATTGCATTACGGTTTACGGTTTTGGGCAATTTGGGGAAATTGGTAAAACTTCTGTTTGAGATATTGGCTTCGGGAGTTCTCTTCCCCAAGGAATTCGACCTTCTGAGCATAAGTCACGCCCTAGAAGGGCGTGAGGTGACCCTTATTTTTGCCAAATTCAGTCGTTTACTAACCTTATTTGCTGTTTCTTTGTTGTTTCAGGACGTGTCGGGTATTTCTGAATTTGTTCGACTTACTTTGATCGATCTGAAAATTGGTTACCTGAAGGAAACGATCATCCCTATCAAAAGTCGTGGGGCTATGCCCGACGAATCAGGCCCTGGTTTTGCCAAATTCGTCCATTTACTATTTTATTTTATTTTTTTAAAAAAAATTATTTGATTTTTGAGTCCGTAAGGTCAATTAGAGTTTAGGAGAGTTGGTCCCATAGCATTCTGAGGTCATTTGGTATTTTTCATAGATTTATTTTTGCTTCTGTTTGCTATTTTCGGCAAATTTTTGTGTCCTGTCGTATGTTTTGTGACTAACTTTACTGCTGTGTGCCTTTGCCTATGATGCATGACTAGGAGTACCACCAATGTTGATGATTTATATGCATATGACCCTGAGATAGAGAGATCATTGCATGCTGCTAGTAGAGCTCGTAGGTTGACTTACAGTAGGGTTGTTCCTGAGCATACCTTAGAGTCTGTTGAGTCTGTTGAGTCTGTTTGTTTGAGTCCTTTACAAAGTGTTTACTCTTTTGGTAATTTATTTGATTCCGTGACCATGGATAATAGGACGCTTAAGCAATTGGCTGCACCTGATGCTAATAATGAGCAGCCTCTGTGTATTCATTATGCTAACCCTGTTGTACCTTTTGAGCTTAAGTCTGGACTGATACATTTGCTTCCAAAATCTCATGGTCTTGCAGGTGAGGATCCTCACAAACATCTAAAGGAATTTCGTATAGTCTGCAGCACTATGAAGCCACCAGGGGTGGATGAGGAGCAAATCAAGTTGCGTGCCTTCCCTTTCTCTTTGGATAGTGGAGCTAAGGACTGGCTGTACTACTTGCCACCTTCCTCCATTGTCAGCTGGAATGACATGTCCAGATTATTTCTGGAAAAATTCTTCCCATCATCCAGGGCCACCACAATTAGAAAAGATATCAGTGGCATAAAGCAGTCTAATGGGGAGAACATGCATGAGTATTGGGAGCGGTTTAAAAGGCTTTGTGCAAGCTGTCCACATCATCAGATCCCAGACAATCTCCTGATTGTTTACTTCTATGAAGGGTTGCTGCCTATGGATAGGAACCTTTTAGATGCAGCTAGTGGAGGAGTCCTGAGTAATAAAACACCTGATGAGGCAAAAGAGTTGATTGCTGAGATAGCTGCTAATGCTCAACAATTTGGCACTAGAGCAAACAACAGTGCAGTGTTCCAAGTGCAAGCTCCTCCAATACAAAATTCAATAGTGGCGGCAGCAGGAGCATCAAGCATAGATAATCAAAGAATGGAGAACAGACTTGATGAGTTGACATCAATGGGGGGGCAGTTGGCAGTGACACAAACTGTGCAACCTTCTGCTCAACAAATAAGCAACCTATGTGGCATTTGCTGTGATCCTTCTCACCCCACGGATGCTTGCCCTTCCTTCCAAGATAGCGGTTTCCAATTTGATCAGTCAGTTGATCAGTCTGTTGCTGCAGTTTTCCTACCAAGTCACAGTACCAGCAGCAGCAAAACAATCCCTTCTCAAATACATACAATCCTGGCTGGAAAAATCATCCAAATCTCCAATGGAGCCAGAATCAGCAAAATGCAAAATTCCAGCAGAATCAGCAGAGTGCACCATTCCAGCAGAGGCAGCAATTTGTACCTTCAC